>CP045893.1:7970450-7995351 GCA_013387185.1 Caligus rogercresseyi
TAATATTCCTCTTGAATACTAGCTGATGCATCACAGGATAATTTATAATTAGTATTCAGTATTTAGAAAAGGAGGAAAGACAAAAAGGGAACATAATCCAAGTTCTATCTCTGGTGGTCGTCTTCATATGATCATCGACCTAAAGTAAGCTGTAATGCACAATAAATTTATAAAAAGGGAATAAAATACATTAAACTATAATGTTTATTTATGTTTTTACTATACATTTGTTCGGGATTGTAAGTATATATCTTGTTTTAGATTTACATAATGTAGCAAAGAGTTCGAACCATGAACTGGACCGGTCATCACTCTAGGCCGTCTCATCACTAGGAGGGAGTTTGTATAATATTTTGGCGGCTTTATGAATCGGTGAGAATATATTTATTTAAGTGTTAACAAGTCCGGAGTTTTATAATTATGCCTAAGAGTACGACACACATAATAAAATGAACTGATGAAAAAAATACTGCAACTGATGGGAGCTATGTTAGTCTATGACGTAATATCTATCTTATATAACGATATATATATATATATATATATATCTAAAAGTCGATATAATCCCTTAAGCATTTACACTTATTATTTTATAAATCTCAGCGATTTTACTTTGTGTTTTACCACCCAGCGTTTATATACTGTTAATGGTTTTAAGTCTTAAGTTGAACAAATGTTTTGTCATTTTTAGCATTTAGAAAATTGAAGAAAGATATATTTGCTATACTTTAATCAGTTCAAGCCTAAATCTCAAGTTTTAAGGAATCGAAAAAGGAGAAATCCTAAACAGGAAACCCAATGATATAATGCTTATTTATATCCTGTTGGATGCAATTCTATCGAACCATAAATGCAAAAAAATGACGTTGTATTAAGGGACTAAATAACATCACAGATCATTAATTGCAGGATTTTTTTTTCAACGAAACTAAATGTATCATTCATGGAGTAGCTATTTTAAATTGCTATGCGTAAACAAAGATTCATAGAGTGATTTTTCCTTCTTTGTTGAACATCCAGTCATATTATTTAGGAAATTACCACGGACCTAACTACAACTGTATGCACAATAGACAAAATAAAAGGAGGCAAGATCAGTGTTGGAATCAGCAGCTGTGAAACAAGAAGAAAAGGAAATACGTATTATTATTATTATTTATCCCTTGAGCTGTCTAAGCCCTGTTGAATAAATAATGAGAAAAATCGCTTAAAAACTGACGCAATGTTAATGAAATAGCATAAACGCTGTTTTTATATAAACAACTCAGCTGACATTATGATATCCCTTCTTTTATTCCGTGATATTATTATATTACTATTTAGTTCCTTTTTAACCTCATCAGCTGTCGGGCAACCATTTTAACTACATTTATGAGTCATCAAGTTGGTTGTATGATTTTTCTCAGTTGAGAATTTTTATTTTCATTATATAATATTTTTTTTAAACATAAGCGACTTAACTAAAAGGGTTCACCCTCCTCTCTTTTTCTCCACTCCTCGTAATTTGATTCCTTAAAACGCCAATAGATAGATAGGGGTTAAAAAGGTTCCTTTTTCTTTTCCTCCTTGTTTTGGATCCTGTATCATCTTACTCATTAAGACAAAAATCAATATTGAAATAGCCTTAAGGAAGTATGAGAAAATTCAGTTGATAATATTTAAGAGTATGTAAAATAACATATTTTTAGTTTAACGAAGAATATTCTATATTTAGTACTGGCAGAAAGCACGATAAATTTGTAGACAAAAAAGCTGAACCTTTAAAGTATTTGTTTACTCAAGTCATGAACATTCTGACATTCAATACATCTTTTGTATGTCAATAATATTCATGGACCAATCAAACGCCGTAACATACGTATATTTACGAAAAAACAAAGAGGTCTATTTTTTAATAAGTTATATTTTATTTTTTTGCATTATTAATTTTGTGAATGTATATACTATCAAACCTGTGTTAGCGATCCCCTGTCTATAGAGGTCACTCGTCAATAGCGGCCATCCAAATGTTCCCCCCAAGAAGAAACAAATATGACTAATAATCTTCTGTTTCCAACCACTTTCAAACAGTCACATTTTGGATACTCTTGAACAGCCGCTAGACATGTTTGACTCTATTATTACAATGATTTTTATTTCATCCAACGCACGATGAGATTGTTACTCGCTGCTGTACAACCAAATAAAAAGATTTATGATATAATATCATAAATCAATTATAAGATATTATATATATAGGTGTATATATATATATATATATCAGACTTGTTGACGTTCGCCAAAAATTGTCGTTGGTCTTTCGTCAAAAGTTATCGTTCGTTGTCGTTTGTCGTTCGTCATTCTGAAAAAATTGACTACGTTTTATTATAAAGGCATTTTTCTCGCCATTCTGTAAAAAGTAATGACGCTTTTTAAGGAAATTTTTCCAGGAAAATGAAAAACTTTGTCTTTTTTGTGGCGCCAAAACGAACGACGAACGATAAGGAATTTTTCGTATCGTTCGTCGTCAAAACTTTGTCGTTCGTCGTTCGCGACGACAACAAAGAACGAAAATCAACAGTGTGTATTACCATATATATATATATATAGTATACGTATAATCCGGCTAATTAAAACAATTTTTGAAATGTTGATAACTTATTTTCTTATCAATATTTTTCAACATTTTTTTGTTAAATGAAAGGCCACATATATAGATATTATTTTTCAATATAGCTTCATCAGCGGCGATGACCATCGAGGCGGTGCCTGAAGCGGCCACAGCCTTGGCGACGACGTCTTCTTCATATTGGCGAACTCCTCCACGATGGCAGCCCTGAGGAGTCGAGAGTTGTGAGCGTGCTTGTTGGTCTGGTTCTCGACCATGCCCCAGAAGAAATAGTCGAGGGGTTTCAGTCAGGTTAGCTGGGGGCCACAAGTCCAGGCTCCAGTGGTAGGGAGTTCTCCAACAGCCACGCCGGTCTCCCTCGACTTGTGGGCGGGAGCTTCTTCTTGTACGAACTGTAGCCCAGGTCCTTGTTGATGGTGTTGGCGATGGTCTGCTAGCAGTCGGCAGCCAACTTGGCGTAGGACTTGTTGCCGTCCTCGTTGACCTTCCTCTTCAACTCGGCGACAAACTCGTCGGCTCTGGTGGCCCCAGGACCGAGAACGCTCTTTTGCGATGAGCATTGTCCAAGCCTTCCACTGGTCGTAGACGGTCGACTTGGGGTAGTTGAAGAACTCTATCACCTCCTTTGGACTTCTCCCGGCACGGAAGGAAGCAACATCGACATGCTTTTCTCGCTAAATGTTGACTGATTTTCAATCTGCTTTTTTGGCAGATGGATAAGATGCAAGCGCAGTAACGTACATATGTGCGTTGCAAATATCTCAAAAAACAAGACAATACCGATCAAAGTATCCGGTTTATACGTGTACTCCCTGAATATTATATATATATATAATATATATATATATCATAATAAATGCTATAATTACATCCAAGATGAGATTTCATCCTTCAAAGCACATAGTTTACTCTCTGAATCAAAGCCTCCCCAGCTATTATCCCTCAAAAATTTATGAACTTCAATTCGTCATGCTCATAAAATTTTATAACCCTAATAAATAACAAAAAAAAAACATTTGATCCCATTCATGAATGACTTAACATTTAAGCTCTTTATAGGTAGATATACTCTTTTTCCACTAATCACTTGCAGAGGAAATCACTCACATAAAGATTAACATTTTAGGTTAAACATAAGCATATAAGATTATTTTTTATTTAAACAATTGAAAATTAAAAATTGTAAATATACTACAATTATTCACCTGATATGTAAGAAAAACAGTTTTTTAAATCATATAGAATAACTTGAATACATATTCATAAATTAAGCAGCTCATATTTCAGTCACTTTCGCGGGATAACATACATATAACAAAATTAAATTTAAAAAATTGATTCTCCAACTTTGACTTTATGAGTTTTTTGCTTACTTGATATTTTATAAAATATCAAAGTAATGAAATATGTATACAACGTTATTTCATGGATTTTGACATACAAAATAAACATTTTAATTCAAAAATTAAACCACCTCCGGCACTTATAGTTAATTGTGTTTCTTTTCTTTCAAAATCTACCACTATTATCATGAATCGGTAGATTTGTATTAAAAAATAATCAGACATAACTTGCAAATGATTACGGATGACAGCGGTCTTTTTTCTTTGTTTTTGACCAAAGTAACGAATAGCAGTCGGTAGTCTCAGTTTTGTATTCATATATTCTAAGTATGTCGTTCTGGCGGTCGATTTGCGTGGGGGTGGAGGTCAAAAGATAAAATGGTTCATGTAGAAAAGTGGCTTATTCATTCATTCCTCTGTCAATGATGAGTAAATATGAGAAAAATACAGGGCTTTTGTCCCCTCACAGAAAAGTATTCATCTTCACACACCAATTAAGAGAGAGGAAAAACCTCTTTACATATTTTTTGTCCTTTCCCCCCCCCACAACTCAATGTCATTCATTCATCTTTGTATGTGATATTCACCATTATGACATTGAATAAAGCAACTTTTGTGTGTGCTCATACTTAGCTGTGACTAAAAAACTTACACAAAAGGCCCTTAAGTTAGACAAAAATTTATACCTTAAAAGCTTTAATGAACTCTTCAAAATATAAGCAAAATTATTTCATTTTTTTTCCTTATAACCTTAAGTTATATGTATATAATAAAAAAACCAAATTATATATAAGCTGATGCTATTGTTTAAAACTGCATATTTAGGCAATGTAACTTAAAATTTAAGCATCAAATAAGAGCACTCAAAACATATAAGTATTAAAAACATTTTCTTTTTATTTTAAAACAATTTCTTGGGCATTTCAAACTATATATTATTATAGAAAAACTTTCTTTTGATATTGGCGATCATAATGGATCATGACGGAAAGAAACTTTTATCTTTTGGAGTCCTTATATTGTCTTGTAGAGAGGGAATTATCATATCCAACGATAAGAGTCGTCATCAGTTCTTCCAGTAGTATTAGAGAGTACAAAAAGTTAGTCTTCCAGTTAAAGGGTGCATATAGTTGAATGATCAAAATGAGTTCACAAACTCCAATTTTTTTATTTCTCTACTTTTTAATGTGCTATTTCAAAAAGCATTGTCATATTATCTAACGATTGTTTCAGTGTATCTTTTAGACATTGCTTAAGATGAGTTATTATAGTATGAAATACAACTTATATATCTTAAGTTACATAAAAAATCTCAGCACATTCTTAAAACAGAATACTATTAACAGATTTTTCCTCCAGCGCTCCGACTGGGCTTAGATAAGAACGTTGAATCTTTATGGAACCTTTCATTTAGGGTGGCTCCATAGATTAACAAATAATAATGACTTTTGGGCTCAAAAATAAAGGATATTTTGAAAAACAAACCGGCTATAAATTTCAACAAAGAGTCTTATTGGACCCAAGAATGTTTCACTATTCCATCAAATATAACCGAATCGGATGGAGATTAACCATTCGTGAAGTCAAATCAATTGGCTTTGTTCTACCGTTGCTGGGTTGCAAAACGACCCTTAAAACTCAATTCCAAGGTCTATAACGTAGAGGACTCGTCAAAATACCCTATTACTTCGTGGGCCAAATAGTAAAGATCTTGATCAAACCTGTCCTAAGACGTTCCTAAACTGGAAAAGACTCAGTAAGTCAAGTGTGTTTTTAATACTCTGTTCATCTGCCCCCCAACTCTCTTTTATATTGCATTGATAAATGTCTCCAATAAAGCATTTACTATTTAAATTAACAAAAGTCTCATTAAAAAAAATCCGTAGATCTTTTGAAAAAAAGACTTCAACGTTTGGATGTAATGACAAGCGGGGAGATTATCAGGGTGATCGAAAAAACTCTTTGGTAACACCCTCACAAGTAAAAAGAAAATGGTTCCGATACAGAATGTCGACATCTTCTCTGTTCACAATAAATCAAGGGAGAACAGAGATGAAAGGAACTGCAATTTCTGTTGCGAAGAAACTGAGACATCATCCATTTATTTTATAACTGTATAACAATTAAGGCATGTTATAAATATGGCTTCAGAGCGAATAAGATATTCCAAATTCCAAACTTCCATCTCCATGTATGATGTTTTGATGCATCCTCCCCTCGAAATGAAAATTTTAATAAGATTGAGCTGATCATTACAAGACTCCTACTCTTCATCTACCGGCGCGGTCTGCAACAGAGCGATCCCAACTGGTCTCGATAGTTGGATTGACAAGGAGCTACTGCTTTTAAGAAACTTTAATGAAAGAGGATTTATAGTAAATTCTAGTCCCCAACCTTCTCCCTAAACATCCTATTTAGTCCCTCTTCCGTTTTTTACATTGTTTTTATTACGTGGTATATGATTTGTATATTTTTATATTTTATTAAGCATTTTTATGATATGTTTCATGTCCTTTAACAGTTGCTCTCCCCCCATCCTTACAGATGTATTTTACTGTAAAAACTGAAAAATTTTTGTTTCCTCGAAGATGTGAATAAATAATGAATATGAAAAAACAAAAAAAAGATTTTTAAAATTTGAACGAAAGTACGAGGAACCTATAGATATAATATTGAATCTTGGCTGTAATAATGTTTGTTTTTTTCGCTTGGAACAACACATTAAAAATTCTTGATTTCAAATCAAAATAAAAGGATTCAGGAAAAAAAATAGTGGCTCAATCGCCAATAAAAATGTGCCCCTGAATTCCTCACCGAAGAAACAAGTTTATATATTTTGATGTTTTTCGAGTCTAGCTCCTAAGATATATTGTTGGTAAAATATATAATATATAACATAAACGTGTTTCTTCTTAGTAATTAAATTGTGCATCAAAAAAATATTTTAATTCACTGATTATCACATAAATAATGAAAATTCCTCTAAAACCTCTCTACTTATATATTTTTAAGATTCTCTTAAAATAAAAAGAAGAGAGATTTTCTATCAATGGTTTCTCACGATGATTTGCATAAAATATTTTATATATATGAAAAATGTCAATCATTTTCGTCATGATAAGAGGTAGGCCCTTGTGCAAAAAAAAACTTATACATGCATAATATTAGAAAGAAATTAGAAATTTCATAAATTGTTATGTTTTGTAAAAGTATAAAAAATACATATGCAATATCAAAATATTTTAAAAACACATCAAACCAATCCTAAGCAAGTATTACCAATTCAATTATTTTAATAGTGTACTAAACAAATTTGACGGTTGATTGGTCGCTGATGATTACAAACAGATATTTAACCCATATGTAATTGTAATTCAGCAGGATAAATTGATTTTAAAGCTTTTCTTTATACAAATCCTTATAAAGATTCCATGCCTGAGTTAAAATGTTTGTCCCGCCAAATGTGATTACAGTTTTCTTTGTGTGTGTTACATATAACCTATATATAAATCCTTTTTATATGTAACATATTTTGACGTAATGCAGAGGTAAGAACGAACCAGTTAGCTATAATCATTATTTATATATTTTTTTCGTTAACGCAACTGATCCGGTTAATACTTACCAATGCCTACAAAATTTCCCAAAAAAATATTATATATACACTTTTTTGCATTATAAATACAAAAATCGAAAGGAAAATGAGTATTTTTTCTACAAATATTATATACGATAATTTTGCTGATTAGGTTCGATTGGAGAATTATATTATACACATCCTAGTATTATTGTTAGTTCATCCAGCCTAGAATCTCTTTTTCTGCGGAGAATTTCTATATTGACCTATAGAACCCGAACCTGCACCCTTAATATTAAGAGTAGAACTTCCTTCTACTATTCTCAATCCCTTGATTAATGTAACTGTCAATTTTGATTATAGTTTATATTGAAAAACTAAAGGAACATTTGTGGTGTCTGTTGGAATTTAATGTTTGATAAATGTTTTTTTTCTTTCCCGATTCAAAAATGAATTCATATTTGAAATGTAGGATATAAATTAGGACGACAAATTATTTTCTCAAACTTAATGGGCGAAAATTAAAAAAATGTGAATATTGAAAACAGATGCGGATCAACTGTGAACATCAGCTCAAAACAGATAAGAAATTCTCCTATGAAAACATTGCCTTTTCTGATTGAGTCTCGATCTTTGTCATTTAGATATATATATATATATATATATTATCTTACTATTTAATATAGCAGCTCCTCGTACTCAAGAATATGATGAATGTTTATTTTGTATCATCATACGACCAAATAATCATCACTCTAACTACATATAAGACTTATTAAAAAATGCCAATTAAAAAAGGTTCTTTTGAGAGAGTTTATGAAACTACTATAAAGACATGCTTTAAAATATTTAAAAAGAGTTAGAATTCAGTAAAATATCCACTGTCGGCATGGTTGATCATACGAGGTCTGTGTCCCGTCGGTATTGGTAATTTTTTTTCGTAAATTGTTCGATTGAATGTAGAATTCAAGCTGAATGCTATTTTTATTCTGGCTGTTGGAACCAAGGATGTAATAATAACTGCTCAATAAATAAAGTGAAGAAAAAGAATCTAGTGGTAGCCATCTTGGGTCCGTGTTATGACGAAATATTTACTTTTAAAGTCGATGAATTAATAAAGAGAAAGAAAAAAAATATTGTTAAAGTCGAAATACCAAGTCTTAAAGAATATAAACATGTAGAAATGACAATATTAATACAAAATTAGTCATTTGAAGGGACGACTTTTTATTAAACATTACTAAATATTTATTCCAGGATTTACTTTTATTTTATTCCATAGACAACAAATTGTTTTGCAAATTCGGCAACCATTTTAGTCATTTTTTCTCTTCTCTGTTGAGTATCCATTTATTATATGGGTCCATGGTTTGAACAAAGCCTTTTTGGACTCACGTTGGGTGGGAGGAGGGGCACTTCACTACATAGAGCTTTCTCATTTATCCTCTTCCTCTCGACAAGATGATGATTAGGGCATCACTCAGTAAATAAATATTTGCAGACCCAAATATATGTTTATGTGAGTTTGTAAGACATGCAATAAATTCCAAATTGGCTCGTAAACCCTGTTTATGGGCTGTTAGAATAGACTCCTTCACAAAGACACATCATAGTTTATTAGCTGCTCCTTCCCTCATAAATAGTCCAATGAAAGGTGTCTATTATTATGTATTATTGGATTATGAGGGACAATGAGAAAAATGTGTTATTTACTGTTTATGAGTGCTGACACTAATATTTCATTTTTTTTGGTTATGTAAAGAAACCTTTTTTTGTTTGTTAAAATGTCTTATGTAGATTTTTTTGAGGAATGCTTTTGAATTTCTTAGTACTTTTTATTTTATTGTATGTAAATAGAATCCAAATTTTGTTCTCAAAAGAAATGTTTTATCCACTTATATGTATATAATACGGACTTAATAAGAGACATTTTGAAGTATCAGCAAAGATAGTATAGGTCATCAAAGCAAACTGATTTTGTATGTTTAAACATGTTTAAACTACCTTAGTTACATTTGTTCCTCCATAAGTTTTGCATATTAAATCCCTTCATTTGTATATATTTTTAATTAAATAAATAAAATAATAATATTTTGTGTCATTTAGTCTTTACTCATAACAGAGCCCATATCATCCATCTGTTTAATATTTTATATGTGTATTGTTAATATTGTGTATTTATTTAATATTTTATTTACTATTTTTGAAATTATCATCGTTTTCTCCGAGAAATAAAGTATTTTTAGCCCATAGTCAATTTGAGAGGTTCCTCAAGGAGTGATCAATTACTTGGACTCCTTTGCCGATCCAGCAGACCGGCACGATTTCAAATAGAAATTTATAAGCATCAGGACTTAATAGATTTATCAGACAAGGCAATACTATATAAGCTAGATAAAGAGGATTTTAAGCAATTTATAGCCTCTGTCAATATGAATATAGATATTAAAAACCTATTAGACTGTTAAATATTCAGTTGAACAAATAAGTTTTATTTAGTATAAATGAATAAAGTTAAACATATTAAAAATAGAATTATAATGTGTCAATTTGTTCTGATGTATGTATGGTTCCATTTTCATTCTTATGATGAATAAAGCATTTTTTAATTAATAACAAATATTAATATATGAACAAATAACTTAATTTATTGGGTTCAGCTTTTTATATTACAGTTATTTGATTTGGAAGATATTCTGTTATTTTAATTGTATACGTTCGTATTCTATTTCTTCCGTTTCTTAATATGAATTTACAGTTTTATGTGATCTATTTGATTTCTTTATTAGAAGTGAATCTAAATTTAATATCTTCCTATATTAATTATTTCAAAATTCTTCTCATTCAATATAGCGTTTTTCTTAAATTTCGTCAAATCTATATTAGATTGTAGCTTCATTATACGGATATATATTATATCTGCAGCATTTAGTTGTTTATCGCTTAGGTTAGTCAATTTTTTCTGTATTTTTACTTATAAACATAATTTTATATACTTTCTTACTATGCTTATATATATTTATGAACTGTGAAATGAATTATTAAAAAAACTCATTGGAGAACTTCTTCTTTAATAGCTTCTACGTCCGCCGCGTGTGGGGTCTTCACGGCTATCAAAAAATATATAATAAATCAATGGATTTATTGATGGATTTATGACGTCAAAAGCTAAGCAATTGTTTACTTGTATAAAAGTATTATAAAAATATGTGTATCCTCTAGAAAATCCTTTGGCCTAGGACAATTATGAGGAAGCCATAATTAACATGTTAGGGAATGAAGAGTACGAGTAAGTATGCGTGTATAACTGATAATTATAGTTGGTGTGTGTCTATGTATGTGTGTATAACCGCTACCAAAAACCCCAGAGATGTTATCATTAAGGCTTTCCACAGGAGCCTTTCCTCATTATAAGCATATATAAGCATTTATTTCCTTCAATTAGAATCAAGGGTTCAATGACGAATGTTCTAGGCGCCCTCATGTGTCTATTTTATCCTTTACACCACATAGGATTTTCACCCTTGACTCCTGTTGTAAGTCTGTGAAGGAGCCACAAATAAGAATCCGATTCTTTCTAGTATTATCCCTATATTACTTTTTCTTAATAAAAAATATGGGATCCTTTTTCTCTCTCTTCGTCTTCATATTTTCTGAGAAAATGTTATGTAATCCACTTTTTTGATTGAGTGATACCCTTAAAAATTGGATCCGAGGTATATACATTATTATATGCATGGAGTCCAATCAAAATGGTTTTGTTTTTCTAAGAAGTAAGAGGGACTGATAGATGCGTGACTGGGGTGATCAATATATATGTGTGCTTTGAATATCTTTATATGAAAATGGACTGACTATATTGTAATAGTTCAATTCATTAATTTTTTGGGCTTCACGGTCGTTCTTTGTGGATGAGTTGTAATGGTTTAATTCGTTTTGCTTAATAAAAATGTGAATTTATTATGAAAGGATAAAATCTTATATATTTTAATAAGCACAAAAAAACTCGTTGCAATATTTATCTCTCTCTCTCTCTTTCAAAAGCGGGAAAATAACAATGCGTAAGTTTATTGTCCTGCTTATGTCCTAAAAAAATATTACTAAAATTTATTTTTTGATACCTCACATAAAAAAAATTCTGACGTTTCACTATTAATACAAACTAAAATAAACGCACCTGTGAACTGAATATCATTATCGTTTTCCAGTTCCAGTTTACTTACTTATTTTTTATTCGCACAATTCACAAATATCAAAACTACAGAATTGTTATGATTATAGTATACAATTGTTCATATCCTCATGGATATAACTTAACCGATCCCTAATGGCGAAAAATAAAAAATACGCTAACCTATATGTTAAATATTACAACCCAAAGTCGACTTTATTCAGTTATAATGGGTGAAGAAGTAAATCCATGTAACATTCTAACCAAACAAATAAATAGTTAGCAATATCCAGTACTATCTTACAGTAAATAATAAATGTTATCGTTCACCTTATATAAATATATATATATATATATATCATTGATTCATTATTTTAGAATATATTATATATATATATATGGTTTCAAATGAATCGTCATATGATCAGTTTCTTAAGATCGCCTCTGTCTAGATAGAGACTCGTTTGGAGGTGAACTCCATCAGGATTATCGTTATTCCCCGTCGGCAACTTCATATGGAAAGGTTAATGAAATAAAGGAACGTGAAAAGGAATTTATAAATCCTAAAGTCGATAGTAGACATAAAAATCGACAGCCGAATTACATTTTCGTAGATCATTACGAAGAATATCTGGCGCCCAATCGAGATTGATTCCTACTAATTCCAATCAATGAATGAAAATGTTGAGTTGACAGTAGCCTTCCGAAGATTCCTAATTTTGCTCTGATTTGCAAGGCTCCTTTACATCTAAATAATTGTTTTTAAAGAAGATATCCGCATAAATATGTATATGTACACTATTTCAAATCATTTAAAAGGAAATACACGTCCTTCAACGATTGATGGATTAACTTTAGTTAATGTGTTCGTAAGAAAGTTTTAGCCTGATTAATGATTTTTTTACTATGATTTACTGCTTCTCTAAATTAAAATATGAGAAATCATTTTTGTTATATAAAGTTCAAGATAAAGATTGACAGCACTTTAATGATACAATAATGCTCCTATACAGTTAAACGGTTTATTTTTTTCATCAACGACGAAAAAGAGGCGTTTATCCTTGACCCTTTGCCATCCTATAACAAGAACCTTCATAAATTAATATAATAACATTTTTTGGACATTATCGACATTCCCAACCGTCATTTATTAGGTGCTTGATACATATACGCAGCCCTCAAACCGTGCTGCTTCCTCATAAATAAAATGAGAGGGCAACAACTTCTTTTTTTAACAGAAAATTATTGACAAAGTTCTCAGGGAATCTCTGAGGGGTTTTCCTATCTTCTTCTTTTTTATACTTTTTCTTCTTGGTGTTCTTCTTCCTTCCCTGCCATCAACTTTGTCTATGTTACATATGAGTAACAGTCAAAAATGTACTATAATTTCCTACGTCATCGCAGAAAAAAAGTCTTTAATTTACACACAGGAAGAGTGTCTGTCCAACGAATTTTTAATTGATGATGAGATTCCTTTTTAACAAGAAAAAATATATATAATACTTTTAAGATATTTATTTTTTCGTCTTTCTTTACCCGTCAACGCTCTATTGTCCAACCCTAGATCAGAGGTGAGGGGAGTCTTAACTCTTGCTATAAATAGCTAATCCTAGAATCCAAGAATGGTAGGGGAAAAGTTAGCTTACTTCATTTTCTTTAAATGTCTTTCTTGTTTTTTTAATATATGTTAATGATAATAATAACTTGATTTTTATTTAGTACCCAAGAATGTATGTACTTTTGGCCTACCAATCTCTGGAGTATTTTCTCACAATGAGAGTTGAACGCCCTTTCCCAGAATAGTGGTTTAATTAAATAAAACTTTGGACTCTTCTATAAAGTCATGAAATACTTTATATTGAAACTCTAAGAGATGAATACAAATAACAAATTATGACATTTTTCCTAGAACGTGATTGGTTAAAAGAAAAGTAGTGTAAATAATAATAAAATAGTAGTTAATATTATGGAGTAAAGCATCATTTGACCCACTGAATTACATTATTTTATAATAACACACAGAGTGTCTTCGTCTCATTGACTTCGATCTATAACATTTACGAATCTTAGGAATGTTTTTTCGAGCGTACCTATTAATGATGTCATTCCACAGGGAAAGAATTAATATGCATATTTTGTTATCTTCCTTGTCGATAAACGGATCCTCACTCTGACGGTAAGACGTTGAAAACAAAGGAAAATGTACATTTATTGGCGAATTTGTGGAAGCTTTCATTTGAGCCTCCTTAAAATGAATTTATACATCAAAAGGAATACAAAAAATATGGATATGAGAGTATAAAAATTAATTACCTCCGCCGAAGGAGGTATTGTTTTCACTGGCGTTGGCTTGTTGGTTGTTTGTTTGTCAGCAGGATAACTCAAAAAGTACTGAACGGATTCGGATGAAACTTTGTGGAGTTGTTGGAAATGCCAAAAGAAACAAGTGATTAAATTTTGGCATCTCTGAGTGCAGAATAAAGATGCAAAATGAGCTAAATACTAATAATATTTCAAGTTAGCCTACTCTGCCAATAGATGTCGTTGTGCTGTGAAATCGGGTGCCGGGAGCGTCTTCCTCTCGGAATTTCCGTCGAGGGAACCCTCCCCGTCCCTGTACGCCGCCCCAGTCGTGAAAATCCGCCTCGTTAATTAATGCATCAAGCAAAACCGTATCTTCGTATTGGTGGTGTATTGCATGCTATAAACAAATTTTACTTACATTTTTATTAGGGGCAATCCCTGAGACGAAGTAGAAATCGGACTCCTTAGTAGGAATAACTTTCTTATGATACATTATGAATATTCACAAAACAAATATTTTAACCATAGAGTTCAATTGATATTATGATAATGTTTTATGATTTATGGAATACTTTTTACGTCCAATAATGGATTTTTTTATTTAGCTTGGAAACAATTATTATTAAGATAGAAGTTTGGTTGTCTACTGTTTATCAATTGAATGAACTGAATTAGACTCAGAAGATGGTTGATAAGTTACCAACAACTTTTATTAACATTTTCTTATGTTTGCTCCAAAAGAACCCTTAAATAAAATTGCACACATTATATATATAATTAATTAATTAACATAATTCTTTATGTTTAAAACTCTGAACGAATACATTATGGACTACTACACAGTGTTAAAACTCAAACAAATGATATGCAGATGCGTGACTTATAAAATTTCGTATTTATTTGAATGGTCTAAAATAGTAACCTCATTATGATGGACAAAACTTTACAATACCGGCGGTGCTGGTCCCGGAGTTTTCTCAACAATTTCTAAAAAGGTTACTGATCATTAAATAATAAGAATAGCTACGAAAAAGTATTTTCCAAAAAATTCCACGAAAAAACTAACAAAATAAACAGATTTCTTAGAAATGCATAACACGCAATTAGTACTGATTTGCAAAGAATGTAGCTTATATAAATAATTGGGCCCATGATGTAGACATTGGATCAATTTATGCAAAAATGTAATTGCTTGCAGATCCCATACCAATAAGCCAATTTTCATCATGAACTGAAGATTAACCTACATTTGAAAATTAAGCACACCTTATTATCCTTGCATTCTAATATTTTATTAATTCATTTGTCAGTTGGGTTCAATGAAATATTCTATATAACATAATTATTCATTAAAGCATTATAATATTTCATCAAATATAAGGCATCTTCAATGAGATTGATTAAATATACGACTTCTCCATCACGGCAGCGAACATGCGACCTGAAAATAAAGAATTTACCACGCATACAACATATATATTATATATATATATATATCATAAACGACCGGTACCCGCCCGGTGTCGAAAATCAAGAATTTAAAAATACAATTTTTTTTATTTGAAATTATTCTTTAAAAAACTGTCGTCATTTTGTTGGAATTTTTTTTTCAAAAAGACGTCGTCACTTTTTTTTGGAATTTGTTTTCTAAAATATGTTGTCACTTTTTAGAATGACGAAGGAACGAAAGTATACTGAAGTCCTGGCCTTGTTTTTGGCTAGGCCCAGCTTGAAAAATTTAAGTCCCGGCTCGGATCCCGGCAAAACAAAGTGTCCTGGTCGTTTCCTGATATATATATATATATAATATAGGTATATATAATACCATATAATGTGTATATATATATATACATCAAGGAATGGTTATAATAATTATATGTGGCATTCATAGATGTCAACGCATAGTAGCTACTTAGAATTGACGAAGTGTTATAAATTCACACATCCCTTTTTCACATAAACTCTAAAAGAACCTGTCAAGATTACTTTGTTGTCATCTCATCCCTAAATATTTATGCAAAATACTTATTTTTTTCTTATTTTTATAAGTTGCTGCCTCGTTGTTTAAATAATATTAAATCTATATATCATTTTCAAATATAAATAAAAATGTGTCACAAAAATCAACAAGCTTTCAAGAACTTTAACATTTGATTTTTTCTGATTCTGTCAAGCTTGTGTGAAGTGATACACTTCAATAACTAATAGATGTGAAATTGTACTGGTCGGGGCAAAAAATATTATACCGATATAAGAAATTCCCTACCAATGAACAGTCAAAAGATATCTTATTTCACGCATATTATATTCGATAGTATTGAATTATTTAATATTAGATTTGTATTGATGTAAAAAAATCATATTACTTAGTATATGAGATTACCCAATTACACTTCCAAGATTAAATACTTCATTATTCTAGAGCGTGATTGGTAAAAAGAAATGTGCATAAATAATTAAAAGCTTTTGAAACAAATAAAATATCCTTTCATTCGGAGATGTAATAAACATCAACTCATAGGTAGAGTTGTCTCTTATCCCATTTTTTCTTCATCCATATGATGCACAGTTCCTTATAATGGGGCCCCTCAAATACCACCTATTAATCTATATATTAATTCACCAATCTCTCTCCGTCTGTATGTCCGCAACTATCTTCTCCCCACATATTGGTCAAATTTGAACTTTGAAGGTACCTATGGAATCCTTGGGTCAAGGCAACCTAATAAACTATTTGCAAAGTGATGGGACCAGAAATGAACCAGAAAAATCACCTTTTCTGATTTTACTACCTACTTTTCAAGGTAAAGAGGAAAAAAGAAAGGAGGAGTTAGAGAAATAAAAAAATAAAAAGCATCTCATGTGACTTAAAACCTACCCATAGACCCGAAGGGCGAACATATGAGCGCCATAGGCGCCCAAATATGCGAGTATTCATAATTTAAAGGAACTACCAACACCCAGGAAAATAATTATTATTGTTTGTATTACACCTTCATTTCTTCAGACCCATGGATCGTCACTCTGACGTATATACAGAGGAAAAAAAGAAGAAAAAACAATATTTTGATGGGTTGTGGGCAAGAACCATAGAGATAAAAAGATATAGAGAGCTTATTCCCTTCATCTATATTTTTGTGTCCAATATACAAAAGTAACTTAAATACGTCATCGTAAGCTGATCATAGACATATAATTATCTCTATATCAGCTTACGATGACGTAGAACCAATTACTTTGTTTACATTGGACACACAGAATACAGCTGAACGATGTTTCTCTGCTATTAAAGGGAATGGCTCTCTATATCTTTATATCTCTATGGCAAGAACCCTAGTAATTTGTTCAATCTTCTACAAATATAAACAATCAAAATCTCCATTGAACTCACGTTACACATTTTGTTCAACTGTTAAATAAATATATTCGTTTGAACCTTAAATAATACATAAATGTGTCAAAAGAAATATATATATATATATATATATATATTCATCGCCCGTCAATGAAAACAAGTATTTTTCCATCAAATTATAAATATATGGATCAAAGGGTAAAGTTTTTATTTTATAGTTGCTTGAAGAGAAATATTATCACACACACACACATAAACAAGTCGTTATAAGTAAGTGAAATGTGTTGGACATGCTCTCTACTAATAATTATTTCATCGAACTAATTAAAATTATCTACATATATATATATAAGCCGCCCAACAGACATAAATTGAATATTATTTCCCCTTCTTATCTTTGTAGAACATCATCATCACTTAATCATCTGATGATAATCTACTCAACGAAACACAGATCAATATAATAGCTGAGTTATTCACCCTACGATATGTTATTTCGACAGTCTTTGATATGGGGAGTAATAGAACAAACCTTTTTAGGTGAACAAATGAAGAAATGATGAATTATTTATAATGACGTCATGGTAAGGACATATAATATTTTATAAGATATAAATAAAAACAACACAACTGGACATTTATTGAAATATTTCGTTTTTTCTACTATTCCAAAGATATTATTTATAATGTCACTAAGAGTTTTAGTCATGATAAGAATACTTTGAGAAAATCGAACAAAAGATGAAAAAAAGCACCAAAAAAATCCTTTGAGTATCCAGTTATTGATTTGCGGCTTCGGTTTTAGTGACATTTTTTTGCGTAAACCGAATATGACATCATTTGATATTTATTATAGATCCAATTCATTCATAGGGGAAGTCATTTTATATTATTTGACGTCATGAAATAACAGCTGATAAAACGAGTACAAAAACACCGTGATTGGATTAGTATCCAGTTATAATTTGATAGGTTCATTTACAGAAGAAAAAAAACAAGAACCTTCCATTGTTTATAAAATTAATTTATATCTTTTGTGAACTTTTTTTTTCTTTGTGCGGCGAAAAAAGGGCTTCTTTACCTACTACATGTTTTGTGAGACAGGCAGGGAGTTCCTCCTCTCTTTCTCTAATTAAGACTTCCTTCTCCAATTAAGGCCAATTTCGTTTTCATGACTTTTTTTCGTATTCTTTTTCTCTTTGATGTTAGCTATATGCATATATAAAAAGGAAGAGTCACGTATTGTTTTGAGGTTTTTTTTTCGTGGTTTTACAGAGTCAATATAGGAAACTCATGGAGTGATACCCTCAGTTGAAATGCTCTTAAAGTATATCGAAGGAAAGAAAGTTAGTTTTCAAAAGACAGCTGATGTTATTTTGGCTTTTTCAGGCGTTGGTCGGCAATCAGTTATTAAAGGAAGAAAAAGAGGGTCTTTGCTCATACCTTAACCATAGAGAATATAGATATACATGTTTACTTATTTATTAGACTATAAACTCAACTGCTTACATTTCGGTAAGTCTTATGAGTAATTATAATGATTATACTTCTTAAAATGGTAGTTTCAAATATCAGTTTGTCTGTTTTTTTAAATCAAAAAAAAATAGAGAGTCGAATTAAAGTATGGGGTAGCTCTGAAAATCGGGGTATATTTTTAGATTTCCATTGTCATAGGTATGGCTCAAGTCCACTCAAATAATTCGTGAAAGAGAGGGATTGTAGTCCATGAGCAGACAAAAGGATTTTCTACAATATTCCTTCCTGGCATATTTTAAGATGGGCCAAATACACACCAAACTGACATCACATGTGTATTAGTAAATTTATGAAAACACAGAATATATGATATATATAATATATCAGGAAACGACCGGGACCCAGGCCGGGACTTAAATTTTTCAAGCTGGGCCAAAACCAGGCCGGGACTTAATATATATTTTCGTTCCTTCGACATCTGAAGGCGTTTTTTTTAGAAAATAATCTCCAAAAAAAAGTGATGACGTTTTTTTAGAAAAGAATCTCCAAAAAAGTGACATTATTTTAGAAAAGAGTATTTCGAAATATTCCTTTAAAAAATTTTTTTATGACAAACGAAATATTGAAAAAATATGATGTGATAAAAAAATCCGGGACACTGGGCCGGGCGGGACGCTCAAAAAACAGCGGGGTACCCGGTCGTTTCCTTATATATATATATATATATATATATATATATATATAACACTTTAATTAATGCTATAACTTATTTGCTATTTGATTTCCACCCCCCCTATTCGAGAAAAAATGTCCAAGTTTACTATTCTGACTAGACTAACAAGAATTCTTATTTTACACATTCTTCGAAACATAATTATAATGAGTATAAGAATGAACAAGGACTTTTTCAGTTGACAGCCATGTGCTAACATGGCTGTAGGAGGAGCTACCATAAGTACACAATGAGGACCACGTGCTGTGTGAGTATATGTGTCAACTTTTATTATCTAGCGTTTAACCCAAAATACACACCTTCCATGTCACATAAAGCCATTATAAAGTCAAGGATTGCGTAAAAACTGTTCCACCTCCTACTGGCCTTACATTCCTCTACCCTCTGTCCCTAAAAGAAGTCAGCCCTCTAAATTATAGGGTGTCCCACACACTTTTTGAACTTTGAATCAACTTACCATGTAGTTATTTTAGTTCAAACTATGTATATAATCCATAGTATAACAATGGCGCATGTATAAATCTCCTTTTGATACATTTTTACGAGATCTATTGTTACTATAGATATTATTGAATTGATCTCTTATCTGATCCAATGAGAAGGGTACATACATTTTCCCTCTTACCCCTCACACAAAAAATAATAACTTTTTTGTTCGGCTCTTATATTACACATACCTCTATCTACGTATTGGAATCATAAGTAGATCTGATACAAGCGTGTTAAAAGATCACTTGTTTAGACAACCCCCATACACATAAGAAGAAGATAACAAAATAATCTAATGATTCTCTGATGACCATTAGGTTTTGAATTGTTACCTTTTTTCCAATATAATTTATTGATATGGTATTGAGAAGCCATTAATCATAGTTAAGAAAAGTAAATCTCTCCACGAAGTTTTTTTGTCATGTTTTTTTATGTACATGATTGCAAAAGGATACATACTGAACAACTCTATAAAAGAATTGTATTTATATCTTCTACATCCATGATGTTCTTGATTGAAAGGCCTCTTAGAGTAAAGTCTGACTCTTGGAACCTTGCAATCAGGACCGGCTTTTGCTATGGGCAATGTGAGCGACTGCCCAGGGTGCAATCTATTTGGGGGCGCCCCTCCAAAAAAATCGCCGGTTTAAAACCGCTAATTTCCAAGTCAAGTTAATGGACTGGTCGCTGGGGCGCCCCTAGCATTACGTCAACTTGCTGCAGTCATACAGGTTGTTTTGGTGTGCCAGAAGAAAAGAATGAGAGCGTTTCCATACACTGCAGATCACGTCACAATCTCTATTTCTTTCGGACAACGCACCAGAGCTCAGGGCACCTCGAACGGCAGCGGGATGTGGATGCAGTGTTATTTGTAAGAGTGAGGGAGGGGGGATGGGTCGCGCCAATGGAGGGTTCGCTCAGGGTGTAAAAGTTGCCAGGACCGCCTCTGCTTGCAATCGATTTGATATGCCTACCTTTCTATAATCGTAAAGAAGATAGTCACTCCCCGTCGGTATTTGACGCATTGTATCGAGGAATTCGGAAACTCTATCTCCATAGTTAAACTGTTAAAAACGTAAATAGACCTTCACACTCCGGAGAAGATTGCGCATCAGACAATGTAATATTTTTTTAACTACCTACTTTTTTACATATAATATTTAATCACCTGAATGATTATTTGCTTACGACTACCCTATTAACGGGCTATAGAGGAAACCTTTAATATAATGTTTATGTTATTGTGTCACTAAGTTACATTTATATTTTGAAAAAGAGTCGCCCTTAATCGGTAAGGTGATTTATTGTTTTATTTATATTGCGATATTGCTGAGCTGTAGAGGTTGGATCTTCCTAGGTAAAGTATTGTAAAGGATATAGTTTATTTTTGTTTTTTACGTAACTATAAAAATAATTAAAATCCTTAAAATTATATATAACTACATATATCATATGATACATTCTTAAATAATTATATTTCTTTATGAAAAAAGGCTTTTAGGAAACATGCAAATGAAAGTACAAGAACGTTGACCTACAAAACACTACTTACTCCAATTTCTTATATACCTCTTGTGTATCATGAAACTGTGATTGAAGAGATATAGGATATCTTATCCACAGTTCAAAGAACAAAGCTTTTGATATCCAGCTCCTTGAGTTACTTAATTTAAACGAATATGGTATTGCAGTAATAAGAAGAGCGGTAAGAGTATAATATTCACTTAGAGCATCATAGTACATAGATTTCACAATTAAAGGTATTTTACGCATAATTTGCAAACAATTTGACCTTTGACCTTCACATACATATGCTCAATTAAAATGAAGGTAATGGTCTTTATCAGAGTCTTCTTTAAACATCATTTATTTCATAATAATAAAAACAGAGGTCTAAAAAAAGAGATAATATGGAGTGTTGAAATAACGTATTTCAACACTAGAGATATAAAGATATAAAGAACTTATTGGATTCGTCAGAGAAATACGTCATTGTGTCAAGAACATAGAGATAAAAATATATAGAGAGCTATTCTGTGTGTTCAAATAAACAAATTTGTATTACGTCATCGTAAGCTGATCATAGAGATAGAATCTATTTCTATTATTCTGCTATTGAAGGGAATCAGCTCTTTATATCTCTATGATTTCAACGCTGAATATCGGTGCATTCGTTAGCTCTCATTGGTGAAGGAAAGTCTGTGACAGAAAGAACATGAGAGAGAGAAGAGAAAGAGAGTGGCACTTCATATTTTATCATCAATAGGAAGAGTGAATTGACAACATTTTATTCTACATTTCATAGAGAAAAATATTATATATACATATATGAAATCTCCCTTCTTCTTTCGTGCCTTCTGTTGGCGTCTTTCGCCTTACAATGGAGAGCTAATAAATTCCCATCTATTCAGCCTCACTTCGGTTTACTGATATTCTCTACGGGTCAATAGAGGTCTTTTTCGAAATAATAAAAAATATGTCCTTTGGATGGTTTCTTACGTAATAATTTAATTAATAGTTCATCAGAATGGGAAGGGTGTTGCTCGCAAATATTCCATATACGTTTAAGTGAAGCCATTATTGCTCTGCTTAATGATGTATTGTTTCATACGTACATATACATATATATAGGCAACCCTTCGTAAAAGGCCTTAACACGGATTTTAAATATCTCCATTGTCACAATATTTAATATAACCGCTATGATTCTTTCTTAGGCACTGCAAAATGGGCGTATGAGACCTTCCTTAGACCCATTTTGGAGCCAAGACGCATATGAGAGTGGTATATGTCTATGTTAGATTTAAGAGAAGTATATCTGCACATATAAAGAACTTTGTTATTGTTGAATGAGTTTATTTGGAGCAATGTTGCCTCTGTCCCGCTTGGTCACAGCGTATTCAAAAACAATGTACAACAATATTGCCAAGAGAGCTATCTTTTTTGCCAGGGATTTTTATGACGTAACACCGTCAAATGATAATATTTTATATTGTTATGTGTCCCGTCACAAAAAATCTATTTCTACAATGTTTTTGATATGTCAAGCTTGTGATTATTGCTGAATTTGTGACGTTTTTACTTGGAAAACATTAAATAAACGTACCGGATTAACTATATACTTTGTTGTTAGATACTAAAACTATAAAAAAATATATATAAATAAAATATACATAAAACTATAAGATATAAATATAATAGTAAAAACTCGGATTATGGTCAATCGATTCATTCTGTTTATAGCGTACGACGCACTCCGAACATTAATTTTGGTGGGACCTCTCTCAGTGACTCTCATATCCTGGAAGACTGGCAACTGTTTTATTTATATAATATTTATTGAAAATTTAAGTTTTATTATAAATTTCCTATCTCATAATGTGAATATCATTCAATGATAGTTTAGAAGGAAAGAAATATTGAAGTATTGCCTACATTTTTTGGCAGGTCGTATAGGTTAATAAACATAATTATCCGAAATGCTGATTCGTGACAAAGATGGAAAGAAAATATGAGCTTTTTAATGCAATATGACCTTGTATTTATACATTAGTAACTTATTTCCATATCACTTCATCTTGTTTTATATCAATGTTCTTTTGTAAAAGCTTAGTGGGCTTATTTGAATGCTACCGCTTTCTTTCCATTTAAATATATTTTAATGAAGTATGTTTGTTTTATTTGTGAAGAGTCGTTTTATTAGTGCTCGAAAAGGAAAAAAAAACTTCGTTTAGGACCAACATCACAGTCTGAGACGATTTCCAAGAAATATATCGATAAGCCTTGCTTTTTAGCCATTTTTTTAAAGCAGTATTTGACGTCATAAATAAATTATCTATTGACTCCGTAATAAAGATAATTCAAGGTAAATGTATTTATATCTAATAAACTATTATCATATATATTTACTTCATAGCTGTATCCTTTTTTAACGTATTCTAGCCTGTGTTTGTTCGTTCTTTTATTTTTATTTTATTGTTTACATCAATATCTAAAAATAACTTAAAAGAGGTCTTCTTCAAGTAAATAAACTATTATACTCTATGAATTATTCGATTTTTTTTCTCTTATAAGTCAAAATACATCCTCAAAGGCTTGTACACCGTCCATACACCTAGTAGTCAAACAAATCTCTAACTTCTTAGAGAGGAATAATGCCCTCAATTTGAAGATGTGATGTCGGCATTCCTCCTTTGAGGATTCACATCAAGTAAATATGTGTTTATGAGTATAACGCGTTTTGTCCTTATAATATGTGGAATCAGTATACAAAAAAACTGTTTTGCTTCTTCTGACACGCGTTCCTTGGAACAAAAATATCGGGCCTGTTTATAAGAGTGCACATTTGTGAAATGTGTCTTGGATCTTAAAGGGAGGGGGGGAAACCGTATGATTTTGATTAGATCAAATCCTTTTAAGATATTTTCTTTTTATCTGAACGTAGCGTCCGACTAAAAAGAAATTGGAGGGGGATTTAATCATTTAATCTCGATCAACCTGTGTTGAACTCTTAGCTTCTGTCTGAATAATGAGTTATTGCGCGATAGTGGTTAATAGTCTAGGACAAAGGATTATTTTTGATAATCTAATAATTATACACTTGTCTAAAGTTGTCATAAATATAGGGATTAAATGGATGTTATCGCAAACTCACAAATAAATATATTATTATTTATTATTTGATAACACTTTTCATGGTTAGATAGTAAGAGTGATGCTCCCTTTATCGACTGATAGACAAATCAAAATGACATACTTTTTTTTCATTTACAAGAAAGATGCTCAATTATATATTTTTAATAGTTAGAATACGATGGGGCCACTCAAAGGGTTCGTAAATAAGAT
>CP045893.1:7995451-8030116 GCA_013387185.1 Caligus rogercresseyi
CAGCTAAAATTCATGACGTCAAAAAGTAAAATGCTCTTCATAAGTGACAAAGTATGTATAGCACCCATGTCTCTTTGTATTAAGTAAGAGGGGTCTTCAGGTTGTAATAAAGCCATAATGGATAAGTTTCCTAATAATATTTTTTTTCGGTTCAACACAACTATTAAGTCGCAAAAAAAATGGTCTGAAACGGTGATAAGATTACCTACGTTATAATAAATTGATTTTTATTCTTTGTTATATCAGCATAAGTCAAATCATTAATTGAAATTATATGTTCCTTCATAACTGTTTTGATGTTGGATAGATGATTACTATGTCCTTTTTCGTAGTAGTTTAATTTACTGCATTTAAGTGATACACATTGTTTATTGTGGTCGCAGGGGCGTATATATAACATATGGAAAATAAATAATAATTATGAAAATATTTAAAGTGATTAATGACCATCAAAGGGAAATATTACAATATTAAGTTTGAAAAATATTCTATACAAGATATGATATATTGAATAACTATTTCAATGGTACAGTTCATAATCGTGGGAGGACTTGTGAAATTTGAGGGAGGATATGAACATAACTTCTGAGCGGTTGGTCTCTTTGATTGCTCCATTTATAAATCCAGTAGTGAGATTTTGTTGTATACATGATATAAAAAATATTGGGAATCCTTTAGTTGAATGTATTTTTTTTGTGAAACATTTACTAACAAATATATATTTATTATCTTACAAAATACAAGATCCGTATTACGTTAGAGGGACACCTTTCATTCTATATTAATTGAAACTTCGTTCCTCACCCATTACCTTGGACAAACAATGCAATGTGTGTCTCGTACACGTAAATAGTATTTTTTTTTAAATCAATAACCATTCTACAGCGTTACTGTTGGGCCTTGGGAATATTTGACAATTCAATTCTCTATCCAATCAAATAAGCAAAAAAATACTTCATCATTAAAATCATTAAATATATTTGTGCAAAGAAACATTATTATAAACCACTGGAATTTGTTTATAAAATTTTAGGTTTAGGTCAACACAATTTATATTTTAATTATATTCGAGTTTTCCAAATATGACATTTTTTCAAAGGATAATGAATCAATACCTATATCAGAGAGCCCTTCAACCCTTGAAACAAATATGTTGAAGGCTTATCATATTTGCATTCATCCAGCACCTGCCTCTGGTTTTTATCCATACTATTTTTAACTTCTTTGTCAAGCATCTAGGAGCTTAGTTAGAGTAGTCCTGTGTACAAATGAAACGATCAGTGTGTTGACTTTTTCTAAGCCCATATTATATTATATCTTTATACAATTTAAAATAGTTATTAATTTTAAAATCATGAGATTTCCACAGGAAATCAATTTTATAACATATCCTTAATAACTACTCTTTACCACAAATTGAACTCGCCATTTTTCTTGTTGGGCATGCTTTCACGATAAAGCCCTCCATCAATGTATGCTCTAGACCTAAAGGTAGTTAGCATCGATTTCATCTGCCCGAAGGATATAATACTCATTATTTTTTCTGCTGAAACTTAGTCAGTCTTCTCGATAAAGTGCATAGTGTGAACTGTACTTATTGCGTGTATATTAAATGTATTTATTTCACCATCATTGAAACATTCTTTCAATTTCATTAAAGTGTTTTCAACAAAAGTCAACAGGACTTTTAGAAAAACAATTGTTCAAATGTGGTTTGTTTTTTATACTTTTAGGTAAAGTAATTCATCTGTAGAATTATAATTTTCGAAAAATAGAATTCTCTAAATTTTTGTTTAAACGGTGCTGTAACAATGTTGCAGGTATATTTGAAAAGTTATATTTTTAAAACATTTTCATAGTTACTTTTTAGATAATATATAGTGTTTAAAAAAGTGTCTAATGTTTAGTTTTGGTGGCTCCTATATATATTATATATATATATAGGCAACGACCGGGACTTAATATTTCAAGCGGGGCGGGCCAAAACCGGGCCGAGACTTTAATATATTTGGTTCCTTCGTCATTATGAAAGTGACGACGTTTTTTGGAAAATAATTTATCCTAAAATTAATTAATTAGTTAATTTTATTAAAAATTAACTTTAAGAAAAACGTCACCAGAATGGCAAACGAACGAAAGTCCAGGGCCGGTGATTTTAGACACAGGGCCGGGTACCCGATCGTATCTGATATATATATCGAGTCCTATTTATGTTGCTTTATATATATCTGGCCCGCCTATGAAGAACATATTTGTTCGTACAATTTTGTGCAAAAATAAACTGATATACAGATAGAATAAAAAAGTAAACTCTGTCTACCAAGGCTGTTTTTAAGACAAAGTTAAAATTATACTTACAAATGATTTTATTATTTTCTAAATGATTCTACAGCATGAAACATACGCTTTATCATAAAAATGATCGAAGCTGTTTAATTACTCTAAGTGTGACACTTACAAAATATCGAAACAAACGAATCAACTACCTATACCTAAACAAATTGATTCTATTTTTAACTACAAGTAACTGATTAGGCTTTTCGTATATTATACTTAATGTAGAAAAGTAGTTCAATGTGGCTTCTGTCGGATCAATTTATTCTGTAATGTCTTACTATAATTACATTTAAATTCATTCGTATTTCTATACAAACAAATATATCACTGTATTGTCTTATTATAATTCCTTATTTGTATACATAACTATATGATGTAACATACGTTTGAACTGTAATCATTGTATCGCTATAAAATTTATTTTTTACTATTTCAAATTATGTATGCCTTATTTTTTCCTTTTTAATGAAACACAAAGTACCCGTCTTTATGCACGTTGTTCCAGATCATTCTGGCTCACTTTAAGTTGCATTTTATTATGGCGAATGGAACGCAATATATTTTTTATCAATTAGAATACTCAATTTTATGTATTTCTGTGTTTCATAACTTTAAATTCATTTTTTATATATTTTGACATTACATATATTTTTTCAAAAAAATACACTCTATAATTTTTTCACTAAAAAAATCCCTAACAAGTTATATTTCATAATTTTTCAAGACCTTGCTTCCTTTTTTGTCACTTCTTTTATTATTTTTTACAACTTTAAAACCTTATCATAGTATCAATATAAATTGTGTCAAGTCAGACTTTTAACGGTCGATGGACTATTATTTAATTTAATTTGGGTGCAATAGCCGTGCGTGTTAAGGCGTGTTCAACTCTCAATGTTGGGGCGCAGGTTCGAATCCCAAGAGGGGGTGGTCAGTTTTGGTCTACCTCATTGATAAGATCCTAAATTCGAGTGACTTTAGTTTTATGTTTTAATGCTTATTTATATCCTGTCGGATGCAATTTTATCGAACCATATGGCAAAATAAAATTCCATTCTAATAAACTTGATTGTTTTTCAAATTGCCAGTCCATAGGCACAATCATTCTTATCTATAATCTCAAAGTACAAATTTTCAAGTGTTTAAGAAGCAAGAGTTATATTTATATTCTCCATCATACTGAATAAAATGATACCCTTAAACCTGGTATCTACTTCATTGACATTTAACCCCTTTCTCTTACTCCTTTGTTTTGATAGCAAGTTCTCTCTTTTATGAATGATTTTCCTCAAGTAAGTATCTCTTGCTGTGCCTTGGACATTAATGTATGTATGGCTTTTTTGTACAGGATTCCATCAGTAATCAGTTTTTATTTAATAGATGGTTTCATCTTAATTCAACTCCAATGGGTGCTAATGCTTTAGGCTGATAGCAGTCGGTTTTGTATTTATCCAGCGAATGCCTCTTTCTATGAAGTTTATCAATTTTTTTTATGATGTAAAAATGTTAATGCTACATTTATATACGGATCATATATAATATATATATATATAATAAACATCCGACTTATTGAGTTATGGTTCAATTTATTGTCCTGCGAACGATGAACCACAAAGTTTTGACGAACGATAAGGAAATTCCTTATCGTTCGTCGTCCGTTTTTTCGCGCCAAAAAAGACAAAGATTTTTTATTTTCATGGTAAATTTTCCTTGCTAAAAAAATGTCATATTTTTTTCAGAATGACGAACGAAAAAGGAACGATAAACGACGAACGATTCAATTTAAATATGCAATGAACGATATATATATATATCTATATGTGTGTGTGTGTGTGTTACACTCCAAAATGCTGGCGTGAGATGAAAGTCACTTTTTTGTCAAACCAGGAAAAGATGAATACAACTCCGCCAAATCTTTCAGGCCTATAACACTCTCCAATTTCTTCCTTAAAGGACTTGAAAGGATAGTTCAGTGGAGAGTTGAGGAAATAATTCCACCGCTCCAATTTCAACATGCCTACACGAAGGGATTGTCGACAGAGACAGCCCTGTCACAAGCGACGGATATGATTGAGAAATCCATTTATCAACGACAATGTGCATTAGCTGTCAGCTTTGATTTACAGGTGATTCGACCACCTTCAATTTTGTTCAGCTAACTCAGCTATGTCTGCTGCAAAAGTATAGGAGTGCGTTGTGTCTTGGTATACTGGTTTGCTCAAAGGAAGAACAGTACAGCGGAGATTAAAGGCAAAAAAAAATCCATTACTCCAACGCTGGTAGTCCTCAAGGTGGCGTGCTATCACCAATAGTGTGGAACCTCATAATGGACACATTACTTTAAAAATTCCAAAAAGGTGCTATCAGAGTGGTCTGTTATGCTGATGATGTCCTCCTACTGGTAAGTGGGAAAGATCCTCACACCTTGGTCAGCTCCATGCAGAAGCAATTGGTACAGTTCTGGAATGGGGGGAAATGAATGGTCTAACGTTTAACCCTTTCAAATCCACAGCCATGGTATTTTCTAAAGCATACAAACTGAGATCTAAACACTTTCCAAAATTATATATGAACGGAAGAATATTAGAATACTCAACAAAAATGAAATACCTTGGTCTGACTTTGACCAGGACTTACATGGAGGGAACACCTAGCTGAAAAGGCTGCTAAGTGCTCTCGTTTGTGGAATATTTCTAAAGCTACAATAGGGCAAAAGTGGGATTAACCCCAGAAAAAATACTCTGGCTCTATGAAGCAATAATTAGGCCGACACTGACTTACGGGTGTATTGTTTGGGGCATGCAATTGCAACAAAAAGAGTGCAATACGAGTTTTAAATAAGATCCAAAGGAAGGTACTTCTAGGAATGACTCACACACTTCGATCAACACCGACGGCGGGATGAGTCTATATTGGGTATAGCCCCCCTGGACTTATACATACAATCCCTTGCAACGAAATCGAGATGGAGAACGAGGCACTTTCTCAAAGATACATGGGATGGAAAGGAGATCTTCCAAAGCGTCGAGGACACCGTTTTTCATCTGACGCAATAATAAAAAGGACCCAAATAAATAAACAAAGTGACTACATCCGAGGCATTCGTGTATGGGTAGATAATCACGATGTCTGCGACCCTGACATAACTATTTATACCGACGGATCTAAAGACGATTACGGAAAAACAGGCGCTGGATGGGCAATTACTCGAGGTGACAAATCACTTATCAGTCATTTGCATCCCTGAGCAGCGAAGCTACGGTGTTTCAGGCTGAAGTTTTTGCTATAACTCAAGCAGTTGAGCTGTTCTGTTCTGTTCTTCAATTCTCAGTCAGCTATTGCAGCAATTTTAAATCCCCTTACTACCAGTGTTGTAGTGAAAGAGTGCAAGGAAACTTTATTGAAAGCAAAAAGTCAGAAAAATATTCAACTTTCATGGTGCAAAGGTCACAATGATCTGACAGGAAATGAGTTTGCAGACTTTCTTGCAAAAAGTGGCACAACGAGTCAAAACCGAAAATGTGTTGGCATATCTCCAAGTTTCGTTAAGAAGTCCTTATGATGCATTCTATAAAGCCTGGTGTAGACGTTATTTGAATGAACGGACCATGGCTCATACGCGTGGTTTGCTTGGAAAACCCAACAAGAAGATTGTCAACCTCGACAGACAAAAATTGCGGTTGCTAGTTCAAGCCTACACCGGACATGGGCCTTTTCTGGCTCATTTTAGCAAATGAAAAACTCAACTGCAACCTGCAATGTTTGCAAGGAAGAGCCGCAGACAGCGATCACCTCATCAACAGATGCCCTGCACTATCCCAAGAAAGATATGAAGCCATGCAATGCGAAGCCGATAATAATCGAATTTTAAAGTTAATGACATGTTTCAAAATGAAAAAAATAATGGCAAATAATTATTGTACACAGTAAAATTCTTATAATATTCCGTAGTAGCACAAATACCCCTTTTGCGTGGTCGTGCTCATTGCCTGTTTTTATTTCTTTTATATATACTATTATTATTTTTACTCTATTCTTGTATTTTTTTATTATGTTTTTCTTTTAATGTTTTTTTTAAATATTATTTTTCCCTGTAAATTATATATATTGGCAAACGGAAATAAAGTCTAACTAAAATAATAAAAAAATGTGTGTGGTGTTGTCTGAGTGTTTAAAAATGTATTTTTTTTTTTACTTTTTAACATCACATACGAATTTAATGAAATTTTGATATACTAACTTTCAATAGTAATATACATATATAACCATAAACCTTTAAGTTTCTATGTTCTTTGTTTGTAAAGTTAACCCCATACAAATTTCGATTGATACCAGATTGAGTTCCGGTGTGGTGGGGTTACTAAGGAGTTACGCAAAAACAAAACTGTTAATTTAGTGGGAGTAATTTAAAAAAAATAAATAATAGTTTTGTCATATGTGAATCCCTACATTCAATTTTTAGTTTCCAAATGTTTTGAAATATAAAACGAAGAATATTATAGCAAAAAAATATTTTTTAACGGCTATATAAATATTTGGGTATACTTTTGTGTTATTTCAAAAAATAAAGGACAAAAAAGTTAAAAAGTGTAAATGGAACAGTTTTTAATTACAATGCATTCGTCTCTGATAGGGTGAGTTCGTTCCACAATTGTTCAAAAATCTCACCAATTATTCCTATCACGACTCTCTTTTCTGCAAAAATCGAGATACCTGATTGTGCTCCTACTCCTTGATCAGATAAAAACTCGGTAAGACAGACAACACGATATAGAGGTCATCCGCTTTTCTCACTACTGTTCTAGCCTCTCCATTATGTAAATATCTATAAAAAACTTCCCTGCTTTATGGAAAAATCATTAAAAAACTTTTAAGCCCATTCAAGGATTTAAAATAGAAAGGTTTATCGTTTATTTATGTTTTGTTTAATTTGTCAAGTTATTTTATTAATTTGTATTTGTGTGTTTGTTCATATTTGATAAAAAAATATTAAACTAAAATGTTAATTATGTTTTTACGCATTCACATCTTTTTAATTCATTCCTTTTTATCCGCTTATATATATTGATTTGTTTTTATTTTTATTATTATAGCTAAAACGACCAGCAAATAGCTGATTATTTAAATAAATAAAAGATTACACACACTTTTATGAACTGTGGAATAAATAAAAAACTTCAACAGTGGAACTTTGCCCTGAAGAAGGGGACAAACTTTGAAAGTCGTCGGGGGGGAAAAGTGAAAAAGATGAATGCCTTCCAAGTGAAGCTTCGCTGTCCATACATTTAATTCTGGATAAAAGGTCGTTAACATAATTATAAGATAAATACTTGACAAATAAGAAAAATTATAAACAAATAAAGTCTGGGTTATCCTCAATATAACAGTTTACCGATCGAAGAATATCTATATAAAATATATAATGATGTCCATATTTGTGAATCTGCATTAAAAAGCGTTCAGAAGTTCACATCACAATAAGGTTCTTCAAATGAACTGTTCATATTCCTGCTAACTGTATCATTTATTGTAATAATCAAAAATTGGACGACAATGCTTATAAGTCCCTCTCTTCTCTTAAGTCATTTATATACAAGATATAATTATGGATTTCCGGTCTACTTCCTCATGATTAGGCTATGAAGTTAAGGAGGGTCAACAGCATATGAAGTATATGGACATGCAATTCCTTGTTATCTAGAGGATATTGCCGACAAATCATTGATGAGGGTATGGGAAACAAGCAAGTACTTAATTGTTATCTATACAATGATTGGTTCTTGCAAACTATGGATTCAATTATCTCCTTGTATTCCTATATGAGTTTTTAGTATTCCCATCTAAATTATGTTAACCAATTGAAAATAATGTTTAAAAATATTTATTTTGTTATTTTTATTTATTAGTTATATATACAGTCGTCCCTCGCAAGTCGCGACGGCCCGGATCCACTACACGATCACCGTGATATATATGAGGGTTTGCAATATTGATATATATTGAAATTTACACAGATTGACATCACTCGGCGTTTAAACCTCACGCCATTTTGCCTTGTTGTCGTACGTGGTCTGAATACAGTACGCGGCTGGACCTTTTTTTTGGGCCGCCATCTTGCTTTTTTCTAAGATTTACCAGTTTTCAACCTCAAATATCTTAAAAACCACTTAATATTTCTTATTTTTGTGTGTGAAAATTCTGCCATTGAGTTCATATGGGGCTTTTGCCTGAAAAAAACGGGAGCTAAGCTGTCGTCGCGTAGTAAAAGAACTGCGAGATGTCGAGGAGAGAAGTATTGAGGCCCGACTGTATATATATATACATATATATATATATATATATATATATATATATATATAATATAGATATATATATATATATATATATGTATATATATATATATATATATATGTTTTAGTAACATTTTTTCTTCTACGGGGATTTTTGTGTTACTATGTACGAGTGACTGCTATAGGAAAATGACTAAAATAGGTTGTATGCATTTACTATTGGTCTCTTGCGCGCATGTCCGACTCCGATTGAGGAAGGTCAAGATGGATCAACTTCGTTGCAAAAAGATTTCAAGCTTGTATGAAATAGTAATTATTATGCTATAATGATTATTCTTATCCACACAGATATTAAAAATAATACAAACTAGAGGCATATATACACTCAGAGAGTGTAAACCTTGCCGTCACGGGGTCCTTATGAGCCTTCCGAGGCGGATTTTTCACGACTGGGGAGGCGTAGAGGGACGGGGGAGGGTTCCCCTCGACGGAAATTCCGAGAGGAAGACGCTCCCGGCACCCAATTTCACAGCACAGCGACATCTATTGGCGGAGTGGCTAACTTGAAATATTTATTAGTATTTAGCTCATTTGCATCTTAATTCTGCACTCAGAGATGCCAAAATTTAATCACTTGTTCCTTTTGGCATTTCCAACAACTCCACAAAGTTTCATCCGAGCCGTTCCGTACTTTTTGAGTATCCTGCTGGCAAACACCCAACCAACCAACAACTAACAAACCAACGCCAGTGAAAACAATGCCTCCTTCGGCGGAGGTAATGACGAATTTATGTTGAACTACTTAGAAAGTAAAGGTATTATTTAGCTATTATATGAATGAATTGTGAAAATATATCTTTAAAAGTATATATATGGGCCAAGAAATAATATTGATTTAATTGATCTTATGAATAACTAAGGCATATATACACTCAGAGAGTGTAAACCTCTGCCGTCACGGGGTCCTTATGAGCTCCGAGGCGGATTTTTCACGACTGGGGCGGCGTAGAGGGACGAGGGAGGGTTCCCCTCGACGGAATTTCGAGATAAGACTGTCCCGGCACCCAATTTTACAGCACAGCGACATCTATTGGCAGAGTAGGCTAACTTGAAATATTATTAGTATTTAGCTCATTTGCATCTCAATTCTGCACTCAGAGATGCCAAAATTTAATCACTTGTTTCTTTTGGCATTTCCAACAACTCCACAAAGTTAATCCGAATCCGTTCCGTACTTTTTGAGTTATCCTGCTGACCAAACAAGCAAACAAACCAACGCCAGTGAAAACAATACCTCCTTCGGCGGAGTTAATAAAATACTTAGAGACGAATCTGAAAAAATAAACATACTTTCAATTGCCAATTGACAACACAAAAACTTATGGCCCTCTAGAGAAAAAGCTATTAACCAATCTAAGTTATGCGTAATTTTTTCGAGGAATTTATTGAAGTTACTTTATCGTTTACATTATTCAAAATTCCAACTGTTTCATTCCCTCTTTTCTAACGTATATTTCTTTAGAAAATATTTATTCTTTCACCATATAATTTGGGCGATACAATAATAAGTTAATTAGTACATAGGAAAATCTCTTCATTTTCTAAAGGAAATGAATACTTAGAAGAGAACTCGTGTTGGTTGTTACATAAGGATAACCTAAGACAATTACCCCTCAACGAATTGCCTGGAGAAAGCCACACTTTGAGTTCTCTTTATGTACCTATTCAAATTCTTTCGTGGCCCTAGGGGAGTCACATTTTTATGTCTATCATAGACGTTTTATGGTCTTTTTGCTTATACAAATAAAAGAAGGCAAGAAGTGACTTCAACCCTCATGAATAACCTAATGATACGTGTTTCGCTTTGGGTTCATACAAAAAACATATATACATACTTATTATTATTGCTCAAAGGGCTACTACGCATGAAGAAAAATCCGTTGGTGAGCACTTTCTTTTTCCACATGAAGAGAGGAAGTCCCAAGATATATGTATTTTAATATAATAACTTGGTGTTGCCTCATGGAGTTTTGTGGACTCAAGAAAAAGACACGTTTTATTCATTTATTTTAGTTTTACATTTTTCAAAAGTAATTGAATAAAATATAATAGACATTCTAGTCTATAGTTGCTTTTTTCAGTTTAAAACAGTGACAGTCTAAAGTAATAGCAATCACATAATAATTTATACAATAAAAGACCTAATTTTAAAAACAATTATCAGGTAACAACTTTATTTTTATTATGTTATGTAAAACCATTAAATACGAAAGTACTTAACTTTTTCTGTGATGAAGGCGAAGGAGCATCGTTGTGAAGAGACAGAATATCAGGGAACAATATATATTTCTTGCCTATGTCCAATAAAAATATCAATAGAATACATTTCAATAATATGATTTTTCAATACATCTTTTAATATGATGATGTTGCTCTTTAGGATGCGTTTATGGTCATCCTGGCCGTACCAGGTCATCAAACCCCTTTACTACCTTTTCTTTTGACATTTTATTGAAACTCATAAAATCTTGGGAGGTGGTTTACATTCTTGGCTGTACGCAGGTTTTGACGAAGTTTTGATCAATTACACTAATTCCAAACACTCAATGCAATGCAACATCACCATTGTTTCATGCTTTAGACATAACAAAAGACTTAAAAACTCATTTTAATTCCTTAGTAGAGCATTTTCTATTTGAGGAACTTATTATTCTTAGAAAGCGTACATGACACTTATGTAGTAAAAGTTATATAAAGAGAGAAAGTGATATTTTTAAAGGGTGTCATTTTAATTGTAAACAGCTAAAAGATCTCTCAGGACACTTTAAAGGTTCTAGTGTTAAGTCTACAGATTAACATAAGCCATTGAATCGGTAAAAGTATTATATTGCTAAAAATATTGTATATCAACGATAAAGGTAGGAGAAATGTACAGTATAAATGGTAGTAACCATCAGCAGCAAACCCAAATAATAGCGGTGTTCCATGACTACTATTTAAAACATTGTATGTCTTTTTTTAATTCACTGCATGGTGAGAACGATATGTAATTAAAGCTTTAGGACCATGATTTATATAATTAAGGAAAAAATATTGCTTTCTTTTAATTAGATAATTATTCATTGGTCCTTGTTGTTCAGGGGAAATGAATCAAGAAAATAGGCTTAGGAAGAAATGACAAAGGACAAAAATGGCCCAAGATGAAAAAAAGAAAAGGATGACTTATGGAAAAATGGTCCAAATACATGTTAGCGGTAAAGTATTTGAGTGGTAAACAACTTATATGTACTGATCAAATACTATTTCTCATATAAAATTGAAAATAACGTGTTATTTTTTTTACTTTTTATTTTATTCGTGGTTTGCCATTATACGGGGCAAATATTTATTTTCTAGTTTCATCATTTTCTTTTGCTTTCTTAGGTCATTTCTCTTAGGGTCGTTTTTCTTGGCCATTTATTCCTAATATCCCTCTAACATGTTCACTTCGTCGTATTCACCTTTCAATCATGTCTTTCTCTCACACTAACCCCTAAGAACCCAGCCCTAAAGTCATATCGCCTTGTATTTTATATGTATTTTCCCATTCATCCAATGTGAGGGATAAAAAGCGTCTTTTGTGTGTGTACGTATAAACTAGCAAGCAAACATATGTAGATCCCCCAATCCTGTTATTTGTTTATAATCATGTGTATACAATGAATTGAACAAAAATTAGATGATTTATGACCTATTGCAGGCATTCAACCTCCTTGCCTTTCCTATTCGTTCGGAAGATGAATATGGAATTGATTCATTCATTAACACGAATTAGTTGCCAATGAAAGTTGAGGGAAAAATTGAAACATAAATTTCTTCGAAACATTTATATACTTAATGAGTTTATGGTTTTTTGATGATCAAAGATCCTTTCTTATATGTTCTACAATGTTCATTCATGTTATTTATTTTAACGCAACTGTCGAGAGTATTTTTATTTATTTTTAGTTGTCTTGTATTTTAGTGTAGTTTTATTTACAACTGTCTTATAATATTTGATAGCCGAATAAAAAAATTTATAACCTTAATAAAAAAAAGATCATTTCTTATTTATTTTTGGCTATACAAATACCTGTATGCAAAGGCGTTTTCCTGCTGAACCAATACAAATTGAGTTTCATTATTGAGGTCCTATTGTGATTTTGAAAGAATATTATTTATAATATTATGACAAATTTAGTTTATTTCATGAAAATGTTAAATCACTCACTGTCAAATTGGTAGTGAATATGTTGTAAGTAGGGCCACATATATACATCGCATTATATAATTCAGCATTATTAAAATACATGCAACTTGTTGCAAAAAAATGTTTTTTAATCAAATAATTTATGTTTGTTATGAAAAATATTTTTTTAATCATTTGGATTTTTGTTTCATAGCACATAATACAATGATATTTGTATTTTGGTTCTGTTCCTAAATGCCCCTATGAAGGGAATTCCTGGGGCCCAAATAAAATTATTCTTTTTTTTTGCCTATATGGTTCGATAGAATTGCATCCGACAGGAATAATTAAGCATTATAGCATTAAAATTAGTATACGAAACCAGGATCTTATCAATGAGGTAGACCAAAAATGACCATCCCCTCTCGGGAGTATTCGAACATGCGCCCCCAACATTGAGAGTTGAACACGCCTTAACACGCTCGGCTATCAACCCCCTAAAATTATTTTTAATGAGATTTCTTAAGCCTATGACAGCTAGAAACTCATCTATTTGAATGCTTTCCAAGAAAAGAGTGAACTCTGAATCGGTCTAAGGGGCATACATGTTAAATGTACTTATGGAAATAAGTATGGATGATATACTGATTGGTGCTTAGAACTATTGTCGAGAGATTTCTTCTACCTAAACAGATGCCTTATTTGATAAATCTATCGAATACCCCTACCGAACGCATGATTATAGTCGATGGTAGGAGTAGTACACTTATAAAAGTGAGCAAGAATCAAGATTTCTGAAAAATAATTTTAGAATATGATTTACTGATACCAACACAGCTTGGAATTGGTTGTTTTTTATTTTATAATACTATCAATCATATTAGTATTTTTTTTTCTAACGTATTTCAGCTTTATTTAAGAGTAAATAAATAATAATAATAATAATGTAAGCTTATTGAACTCTTATTATTCTCTATCACATTTTTATTCGGAAGATACCATCTTTTTAAATGAACAAAAATGCAATATTTAATTAGAAATTTTTTTGGTGTTTGATTTGAAAAATCACATATTTATAGAAAAATATTTGGAAAAAACCATTTGAATGATTAATGGAAGTTGTATGAAAATAAAATAAGATTTTAATTGCCCACTGTTGCAATTTGTAAATAATGCATACGCAAGAAGTATTTCTCCCTTTTTGATTCTGGATAGAAACGTTAGAAACTATTAGTCGACTTTAATAGCACAAGAAAATATATCCAAAGAGGAAGTAAAATATTGTTAATGATCCTTGATTTATAAAAATACATAATTTGTTACAATTTAGTATTTTAGTATTAAAGAGAAACATTCATTTTATACAAATAAAAGAATCTTATCATCAAAGCCAAGTTTCTTTCTTTTTTTAACTACAATGATAATTGAAATAATTTCTTCATTCAGTCATAATATCAAGCCTTATATACAAAGTAAAGCTTAAATATCCTTTGAACTTGTCATTCATCCAGAAATGATTAATGAAGTTGCAGGAACAACAGAGAGCAAAAGTAGACGCACAAAACCTTTTAGGACACAATGCATCATCCACTTTTTCCCAAAGGGTTTTTTCTGTTTGCCAGCATTCTTGGATTCGTGAGAAATAAATTGATTTTTTGTGTGTCCTATATCATTATCATTAGGGATAACAAAAAGTTGGTTCTCGCAAAACTTAATACTAACATCAGTTGTTGTTAACTCCCTTATTTATTCGTCCAGAGTAAAAACAGTTTTTTACTATTCGACAATATGAAAGCGGTTATATTGGAGGAATTCAATCAAAGGTTTTGCAAATAAATTGGATCGTAGATCATGAGAAGAGAGGATTTTCGTTTGTATGAATGAATTCATTTTCTTTGAATAGATGTTTGCACTCCAAGAGCGAATTAAGTGGTGCCTTATTTTATTATTAGGTATAAGACCAAAGATAATAGATAATACAAGATGCACAGGACGCAATGTTTAGATTCCTCTGATTAGAAAAGAAAAACTGAAACGTCACACATGACGTCACATTATCGATTTGTTATGATTTATGGCATAAAAATATCTATATTCTCTTTCTTTTCTCTCATTATCTTTCTGTCTGTTTGATAGAAAGGACTACTACTTCTATGGACTTGTGAAAAATATAAATAATCAAACTTTTTCAGATGTTAATAAATTGACTGAGTTTCGGCCTGAAAATTGAAAATCTAATGCAAATAATATATTATAAAACCAATTTCATTTTTTTTGCTGAAAATCATGTGAATGTAGTTACACAGAGTCATAAAAATCTAATTTTTTATTGAAATATATACGAGGTGGTGTGGCTTCATTGATATTAGTCCATCATATTATTATTTATTATTTTTATTTATTTAGATGGTGTAGGTATTAGATATACAGCAATCGTCTAAGTGATGACGTCACATTTTTTTGATTTTTATCATTGGAAATATCCTTCTAGTTTACATGAATTCTGCCCCTGGGATAAAACATAGGTTGTAAGCAATTTTTTCAGTTGGTAACACAGTTTTCTCTTTATCTTTTTCTACGTCTAATAGTTAGATTAATAGTTAGGTGCTCATAACTACATTAGTCTATTTTGTTCAGTTCCGAGATACGATCTACCTCAAGGATACTTAATTTTGGTATCACTTGGTAGTTAGACTTTTAATATTTTTTATCATTATTTTTTTTAAATGTTGTAAACATATAAGAACAAATATATTTATTAAATTTAATCCTCAGAAGTTTATTTGACTTATTAAACTGAATGAATAATTGTGCTTTACCCATCAAAAATCTAGTAGTCCGGCAGAAATAGAGATTGGGACGTGATCTGCAGTGTGTGGAAACCATTCCTTTCTTCTGACACACACAACTGTATGACTGCAGATATTTGACGTGATGGTAGGGCGCCCCAGCGACTAGTCCACTAACTTAACTTGGGAATTAGTGGTTTTAGAGTAGAAAACTGGCGATTTTTATGGAGGTACGTCCCCAAAGAGATTACGCCCTGGGAAGTCACCCACATTGCCCATAGCAAATACCGGCCCTTCACCTCACCTTAATCCGATATCAGTCAGTAACAGTTTACGTATTTGTCTTTTCCTTTATTACAGTTATATAAATGAATTGTGCAGATATACTTATAAATACTTTCCTTTCTCTTAGATATAAACTCTTACAGTTAAAAAAGATGAATTGCACTTTCAAAGCTGAAGATAAGATGATTTGGATTTTTTAAATCTGTACCGATGTGGTTGACAAAGAAAAATTAATTAGTTTTATCAATTTTGAAGGGCTAAATGTGGTCAAATAGGATCTAGATTCTTATAACACTTAAAAGAAGAGGCAGGCAATTCATAAATTGAATCAAATGCTGATTATACTTACAATAGTCCCGCATAATTTGTAGTATATCGATTAAAAAAACGGATTGCAGGTTGTTTAACAAATGGGGATTATATAAAAAACACATGTCCTATGAGGAATTTTGATTTCAGCCGCAGCTGAGGTGTAATCTATTTTTCTTTTTAGTGTTACAAACATCAAAAAAAATTATTTACTACATGTACAAACATAAAATTTAACACAACCAATATTAAACAAAACAAACTAAACATCATCAACAATTCTATTTGCATATTTAAAAACATTTTCGATTGGGGGGATTTTGTGCTTCTCAATTTATGAAGTAAAATCTGTATTTTAGTTACAATAAAATTTATTTCCGTGTATTTATTCATTCACTCAGACATGTATATCATCTATAAAACATAACACATCACAGATAATAGTGGGGCAATAGGATGTAAAGTTTTTTATTTGCGAACTTGAAGTATCTATATACATTAGGGGGTATTAAAGAAACCTAATATTAAGATATCAAAATTTATCTCCCCGCGAAAGTTGCGTCATTAAGAAACTAAATGATCGTAGAAAAATGGATTTTGGTTTGACCCCCCCCCCCCAAATTGCGTTCAAAGGTTTCGTTATGAAGCAAAACTTTTTTGTTATTACTTATTTTGAAAAAAATAAGTTTCACAAAGTTTAGCTATTATCAATTTATTACTTTGTTTTTTTTGCAAATTTTCGTCAAGTAATATTTAGTGCCAATAAATGAACAAAAGTGCTGACGCACCAACCATTTTTTAAATAACGGCTCCTACTAGAGTTCTTTTATAGTTTCAAGAAGGAAAAAGAAAAAGAGGGTACTCATGTTGATGTTTTTAAGTTATTTTTTAATACGTTTGCTTAAGAGGATTTAACTTGGTTTGAAACCATATAGGAGCGTAAAAATTTAGTAAAATTTTTACAAGTTTTATGTGAGACTCACATGGACTTTTTTGTGAATATAGGTTTTAAAAATTCTGTTGGCTTTGGTAAGACATTTTGCCTCATGTAATGCTCCTGGAGACCTGTAGCAAAAGCTTGAATTCGAAAAATTTCCTGTTTGTATTTCTTATAGAATTTCGTATAAATATTTTTATCTGAGCTTAAAGAATACAGTAAACTTGATTTAAGTATTTTACTTTCCTACAAGTATTTAAAAACTTTTTATTGATTTTTTGGTAAAGTCTGTATTAATTAATTTTCTATGGTACCGAGGTCCTTTTGTGCGCCATCTAATGTTCAACAACTTCTTTAAAAGGTAACTCATCATGTGTAGAAGACAAATAATCCACTGAAGTGGTCTTTTAAGGCATAACTCGAGTCTTTTTATTACTCCTTACCATATTCTGACATTGGTGTTGCATCTGTAACACACAACAGTGACCAAAGTGTCAAGTCATTAATGTTCTTCGACTACTGAAAGTAGTTATTTCGCTTGATCTTCCGCTATGCCACTTTTTAGTAATACGTGATCAATGTATTCATGGTGGAGTTCTAAAAATATTTTTTTCGTCATTATATTATTATCTGCAAAAGATTATGGATATAATCAACGTCTTAGATTTATATTCTCAACCATGTGAGGGAGTTACTGTATGAAAATTAAGATGTTAAAAGCAAACGCATTTAAAAAATACTTAAAACATCAACATGAGTACCCACTTTTTCTTTTTCTTTCTTGAAACTATAAAAGTACGCTAGTAGGAGTCGTTATTTAAAAATGGTTGGTGCGTCAGCACTTTTGTTCATTTATTGGCACTAAAATTATTTGACGAAAATTTTCAAAAAATAACAAAGTAATAAATTGATCATAGCTAATTTTGTTAAACTTATCTTTTTCAAAATAATAATAACAAAAAAGTTTTGCTTCATAACGAAACCTTTGAACGCAATTTGGGGGGGGGGGTAAGGGGGGGGGTCAAACCAAAATCCATTTTTCTACGATCATTTAGTTTCTTATGACGCAACTTTCGCGGGGGGATAAATTTTGATATCTTAATATTAGGTTTCTATAATACCCCCTAATATACATATTTCATATGTCCACATAACAATTTTAAATTGTTTTTGAATAGGGTTGTTGATCTTCCACAAAGCAATAGTTTCCTATTACAAATTACCTTTATGCTAATTTATCACTTTACAATATAAGATAACTGAAGAAAATAGTTTAAAAATATAAGATGTAAGTTTGTCTTTTGTTAGAATATTGTTTATAAAAACTTTGACCACTTAAAGTATCCATCTGGAACCTTGATCCATATACTTAGATGTGATTGTTTTTAAGAATCTTCGAAAATAAGCATTTGACCTTAAATATTTATCGGCTTTTTTTACTACAGCACTTTTCTCCATGAATTCATTGCATACCAAAACAATAATTGTCGGATTTATTCCTTTGATATATATTCCTTCTATATTGTACAACAGCACATCATCTTAGCTCTAAGGTCATGCCTTCCCTCCCCCTCCTGAATCCATTGATTTCAATAGAATAAGAGATTTATTTATTTCTGAAGATGAAAACAATTCCAACCCCCACAAAGAGGGATTCCTTGAAAGGCTTTTACTATGTGTGTGTTGTTTGCTTTGATGGAGCACTCTGCAAAGACGTTTTTTTCTCCCCCTCCCTCCCTGCAATTAATGAGAATTAAAATTCCTTCAGTCCCAACCACATACTCAAGATTGGTTAAGACAGATAACTTAGTTTTGTTTGTGACGTGTGTTGGAAGGGACCACACAGGATATTTATATAAGTTAAGCGTTTTCTTGCACACCATGTAGGCTTACAAGTTAGAATATTTTCATATAGAATTATTTATATTTGAAATTTTAATCTTACTTTAGTATTATAACTTTTTTTGTTGCTTAAACGCTCCTTTGCTCTTGTGTTCTGTATTCGTTTTATTAATGCATGAATGAAATATTCATACGTCTATATTGTAACAGTATATTTGGCTAGTCAACTGTGTGTTTTATTTATAATTTTAAGCACATATTTGGATTCATTTCTATAAAATAACAAATAAAGTCCAACAAATGTTATAAAAAATCATTTAAAATACTAGAAAATTAAATAAAACTTTTAAAAATATTAATTAGATAACTAATGGTAAAAAATATGCGCAGAAGCAAAGCATAAAAACTTTGAATTTTATTTGGTCGAGGTTGAAACATTAGAAAGAAAAAAATAACGACATGTAGAAGTGTGTTTTTATCCTCTTGATGTACAAATTTAGGGTGCCTATAAGGACATATGTGGACTTTGGAGAAATACTTTATTTATGATGCTATTTTTAAATATTAAGAGAATGGTTCAATTGTATAATCACAATAGTAAATATTATAACAATATTATACAAGATACTTTACTAAGTGTGTTTTATCATTTCTCTATAAACATTTCTGTATTTTGCACACCAAACAAGGGCCTGATCAAGAAGTTCCCACCTTTCCTACTGTGTGGCGCCCAAAGGCATATCCCTTCAATTATATTTTTGTTAAGTGGTAATACTGTTGTATACAGAAAAATAATAAGTGTTGCTATTTAGAAAAGGAGTTATGGTTTTGAAAGAATAAAATGGGAACGGCTTTTTCGGCGTTTCTGAAACATTGAGAGCTCCTAATATGGTCCCTACTAGTCCCAGCTAAAGCGTTAAAGTAAAGTAGCGCATGCATAACATAAAATTCTTCGTTTTTTCCCACAAAAATTGAACTTAATATTAGTTCTTCTTAAGTCCGTAATGGGCGCTTTTATGCTAGAGATCTTTGAAAATAATAACAAAGTCCTTTTATTATATATATTTGGAGACGTTTTTATCTTGTAGTTATTTGATATATTTCAAATCATCAAATTTAATCCATTTAAACCGGTTTTAAATAGGAATGTGACGTAATTTCATGGACAACGACATCTAACGTTAAAGGAAATTACAAAAATTTGGCCAATTTTTTTTGTTTACTTTTTCCTTGCATGCACTACTTTACTTTAACGCTTTAGTCCCAGCTATCTGAATTGTTGCATAAGAAGATACATTGTAATATTTAATAAGTTTACCAAAAGTTATCAAAATCCGTGATGGTCATGCCATGAGATGTTGACATGGAATTGATCTTGAACGACATACAAATCCCTTTATTGGGTGAATATGAAAATGCATGGTTAAGATAGTAATCATAACGTCATCAGCGGATTATTATTTGGACATCATCAAATATATAGAATCATGTTATTTTCTCGCTTGCCGATGGTTTTAATGACCGGCAAGAAATAAGTCAACTCTCTTGTCATTATGAACATACCTTGTATTTGAATGTACCTGGGAGGTTTTGAGATGTTTTGATTAAAAATAGGTACAGCGTAAGATATCTTTTCTAGGTGGATTTTGAATCTTTTAATTTTGAATATGCTTTAAAAAATTGTGAATTTGTATTTATATTTTTTTATTGTAAATATACGAATAAAAAAATAATGATGAATATGCATGTGACAAATAGTTTATTGAGTTTATCAGCTACCCCATTTGAGTATTATTATATTATTTGTTATTTATTCGTACACAAGAGTAATATATACGTTTATTATATATGATTAAATATTTATATTACTAAAAAAATGTAGTGACTGCATGTAATGACAAAAACGTTTGTGTTTGTAGCTCAATGCTTTCGTTTCATGCAATCCACTCTTACCCATGACCAGATCTTAATGAATTGAGGATCAAAGTTCATGTTTTGGGAGCCACCTTTAAAGTTAAAAGAGTATCCAATAACCTTATATAAATTATCTCTAATTGCTTTTTAGCCATATCAACTAAGAGCAAAGTATGGATAAACACATAAGGCAGATGAATGTGTTGTTTTTGCATCCATATACAAAAATGTATATGAAGTAAGTCTCATGTTTCGGATTAAATATATGTATTTGTATTCGGTCGACTTACTTCTTCATATATATTTTTATTATTACTGTGCTCACTCAAACTTAAACCAAATAAAAGACGGAAATGATCCTCTTCTTGATACATGATATCCTTGTTAACCTTAGAGATATTCCCTGCATTGGATGGGATTCCTCTGGTTCTATCCTTTCAGATATCTGTAAGGAACCAAATATATGTCTATTTGTCAGTGGAATGTATCTAGACAAATAAAAAATAGTATCCTGTTCATTGGGAGCAAAAATAAAACCTTTTCAGAGTTTTATATAAAATTATAGTCTTCTTAATAATTTTTTGAAATATTATAATCTTGTAATAATATTTCCTTATTCATTTAATAATTTTTCGTTAATAAAATTATTATTATGTTATCTAAAAACGAGTAAATAAAATACAACAACAGATAACAATAAAAAAATTAGACAGTTGTGTTTTAGAAAAAAAACATAATTGAACATTATAGAACAAATTACTATCTAAAAATTATAACCTTATATAAAATGCAAAAAATCATTTTTTCGTAACAAGCGAGATGACTTTTAAAATCCTCTTTAAAGCATTCAAGTGTTCTGCTGCCATTGATGCACATGACGAATTAGGTCTCCAGCCCACTCCCACGAAGAAGATCCTGCGTTGGGAACTCTTAAAGAAAGAGCCGAGTAACGTGTAAGATTTTACCTATTTGCTTCGTGTTGATTGCATCCGTGGTGATGCTGGTATCATATAGCGTTAAAGACCAATATATCGGTAAGGATAGCCCATCAAATCAAATATATTTGAAAATAAATCAAATTTTGTAGATTTGATTTTCGTGCTTAGTTTTTAACTGTATGTTTATTTCATATTTACACATGCATATGTTTAATTTGGTTCTTTATTTCACAATATCCCTTATTAAAATGCTCGAAGGGAATATAATATAACAAAAACATTATATACATTATGATAATATATGATATAGAAAACCCTACAAATATACATTTAGGTGTTTGCTGAAGACCCTTTTATCTTTGACTAAAAAATGATTATTTAAAAACTGAAAACATTACGAAAACCCCTAAACCAAATGGATATTGGAAGGCGAAATATAAATTTAAGTTTTGGAGTATAAATATTTGTTTGTCTTTGTGATGTATTGTATTCTGAAGTGATGATTAAAAGTATTTTAAACATTGAAATCTTGATAGAAGTTATTTGTACAAAGTAAGATATTATACTTATTAAGATCTGATGGGACAAACGATCAGAATCTATTATATATATAAACTGTCTATCCTTATTTTTACCTTTATAAATAATTCATTTGGTACTGTTCGACATTTTTATTGTAAATAAACTAATATTCAAATATAAAACAAATATCCATGTCTTTTTTTGTTTATCAAAGTCAAAAAGGTTCACTATTTTTACAAAACTCAAAAATACCATTTTACATATTGCTATTTTACGCAATGTTATATTTTATAGATTTTTTTTGCATGTGAATCAACTTTGTCATTGGAGCATTCAAAATCGAGCATGCTATGAGGTTATTGAATGTAGATTAAACATTTTTTTTCGTAACCCATAACTATCTTTTACTTATATCCTTATCTTATAGATACACTAGGCGGGTCTCATAAAAAATCTTATCTCTCCTCAATCAATGGCCGATCCCAGTTTTCTGATATCGTTGGCTCCCAAGCCGAGAGAGACAAACACAACAAAGCTAAAACAAAGTGATGATTACTCTGAATGATATGAATTGTGCATCTAAGAAACAAAGACATTGATATGAATGAACAATCTCTTTGATTATTTAATGGCATTAAGGATGGTGAGATATCTGACATAATTTCTTTTGAATACATTAAAGATTTTTTAAAGATAAATTTGATGTTGACATAAACTTATCCATCCAACATGGACCACCATCTAACATATATAGTTTATATATTTGGTACTTATTCATGGATCAATGTAATGCATATATTATGCTATGATGATTCAATGTAATTATTTTTTGACAATTTTCATTTTTTTAATGATATTAAATACACTATTGTATATTGACAAGGCATCGAATAAAGACAATTGATATGGAAAATTATGTTGGTCTACTTCGACAAAAAAAGAATTCAGTTTGATCAATATATTTACAAATAATAAAAGTAATTAAAGGCAAAATCCACAACAAAAAAACGTGCCTAAATGTTGAAAGAGAATTATTCGAAAATAATTGGAAAATAAATATTTTATACATAAAAAAATATTTATTATTTTAAAAAGTTTCAAAAAACATTAATAAAAATACGCTCAGCGCTTTCCATCCAATATGCATACTTGATTGAGAAGTTAGATATTATGAATACTATATAATTTATCTAATTTTGTTCCAATTTGGGTTTATTATGTTATATCTTTACGTATAACAAACAGATAACTTTTTATATCGAATATTTGATTGAGAAAATAAATATAATGACTAAATAATTATTCTGATGCTGTTCAAAATTTGATCTTTATTATGTTATATCTTTAGTATAACAAACAAAGAACCTTTTTCGAAACATCATTGGTTGTAAAGAAAAAATTGGTCGATCAATAAAAAAACATGTTGGCATTATATCACTAGCGACTGTTACGAATATCATTTCAAGAAATAAATATTGTCATTAAAAATAGCGATCCAAGATTTGATAAGGAGTTGTATAACTATAGTACTTATTTATATCACACGGATTCAATTCTATCGAACCAAATAGGCAAAAATGTATCTATCTCAGTTGTTTCGATATATTTCATTTACCTTGAAATGACTCTTCAATATGATCTATGTCTAAATTGATTTAAGAGACTGCTTTACTCAGTTGTAATTTTGTTTCTTGATATATGTCAATAAATGGATTTTCACACTGACCAAAGAAAAGTGACTTAACTATTCCAAAAATAGGTTTTATTCTGTCTAATTAACATCACACCTTCTTCCACAATCTCTTTTTGCTTTGTCAAATCAATAAAAACAGTTTAAAAAACGGTCTTCAAAATGTTTCTTTTAATCATGACTCTTGAGGTCACGTTCTAACATCCTCGACTTCAATATTTTAATCCTTTATGATATTAAAACTATATCTAAGGATTCAGCATACTAAAAGTAACCTTCAAATTCCAAAGCTTCTTTTAAGAAAACCTTGACAACGATCCACTTTTTTTAGCATATTGTTGCCTGAGGAGAAGAAATATTTGTACTCTAAATGGAAATGACAAGTTCAAAGGTCGACAAAGAGCGCACATCAAATCAACTCATATAATTTACTCAAAGAAAAGATATTTAATTTTCAGATGTCAAAGGAATAAAATAAAACTTGAATGTGGGCAACGCATGGGTTTGATTAACTTCTTATATATTCAAAAAGTGTACACATAAAAATAACATTGACTACGATTTATTATTCTTTTAGGTAGTATAGTAACAAAAGCCATTATCTGTAGATGTATTTTTATAAATATGCAATCGTTATTATTTTTTTCTTTTTTTTAGCCAACATCTTTTGTAAGAATTGATAACTACAATTCAGATCACTTAATGGCCCAAAGATATATAATAGTTTTATGTAATAAACATGTTCTATGGACGTTGAAACCCCAAATAACAAAATAGTCCGTACGTTGTAAAAAGCGTTTCTAGCGTTTGTCATGGCCCATATCAACTTTTATATATATATATATTTTTTTTTGCCTATATGGTTCGATAGAATTGCACAACAGGATATAATAAGTATTATAGCATTAAAATTAATCTATCGAACCTAGGGTATATCAATGAGTAAGACCAAAAATGGCCATCCCCTCTTGGGATTCGAACCTGCACCCCAACATTGAGAGTGAACACGCCTTAACACGCACGACTATCGAGCTCCTTTTTTATTATTTTACAAAACAGTATTTTTATCAATATATATTTTTTTTATTAAATTGAGCCTCCGGACAAGAAAAAATATTAAAAATACTAGATGCATATATACTCAGAGAGTGCAAACCTCCGCCGTCACGGGGTCCTTATGAGCTTTCCGAGGTGGATTTTAGACGAAGGGCGGCTTAGTGGGACGGGGGAGGGTTCCCTCGACGGAAATTCCGAGAGGAAGGACGTCCGGCACCATTTTACAGCACAGCGAATCTATTGGCAGAGTAAGCTAACTGAAATATTTATTAGTATTTAGTCACTTTGCATCTTAATTCTGCACTCAGAGATGCCAAAATTTAATCACTTGTCCTTTTGGCATTTCCAACAACTCAACAAAGTTTCATCCGAATCGTTAGTACTTTTTGAGTTATCCTGCTGACAAACAAACCAACAAACCAACGCCAGTGAAAACAATACTCCTCTCGGCGGAGGTAATAAAATCAAGTTAACAAAGCTAAGAAGTCCAAGTTTAATATGTTAAACATTTGATCAACAGTACTTTTAAATCCTTAAAGTTTCCCTTATTGTGTATAAAAGCTTATTTTTATATTTGTATCAATTATACTACAATAATAATAATACTTTGAAATAATATAAAATGAGTGGAATTTTAAAATCGCTTATCCAAATCAAGACAATTATAAAAAAAAAACATATATTTATGAAGATCTCGAGCATCTTTTCTGACAACATTGATTAATGAGTTATTTTGTCTGTTAAAATTCTTTTTTATTATTACTATATTTTTAGTGTCATTCAGAGATGAATGGCTAAAGCATTGAATCATATATGTACACATATACACTTAAGAGGTGTGACTTTCAAGTATGCAATGAATTGCAAAAAAGTAATCGTATAAAGCGTTCTATTATTATAATTGAATGATCCGTTAATGTGTTCTTGTTAAGTAGAGCATGATTCAAAGGTTTTATCTCTCTCTCTCTCTCTCTCTCTCCCTTTTCATTACCTCCCTCTTAATGGAACTCTTATAGATTCAATGGCATTATAATTGATTCTCCTTCTTTTCTTATTCTTTTTTTTGCTAGAAACGCACTGATTCAAGGTTTATTGTTTGAAAAAAGAGCTTCTTTTACAGTAAGAAAAAAAAAAAATAAAAGACTGGAACTTAATGACATTAAAGGAATTTCTACAAAAAGCTATTCTATAAATTTGCTGATCATACTATGTGAAAGTGATCACAATACAATTGCATAATTGATAAAGAAGGTATAAAATAATGGAAGAAATTATATTAAAGCGTATATATGTATGGTGAGTAATTAATGTTTTTTTTCACTATAAGTAAACTCCACCACAACGAAACTCAATCTTATTGGCCACTAAAGTTCGAATAATAATTATTATTACCACGCCGAAGGAGGTATGTTTCACTCGTGTGGTTTGTTTGTTGTTGGTTTGTCAGCAGGATAACTCAAAAAGTACGGAACGGATTCGAATGAAATTTGTGGAGTTGTTTGAAAATGCCAAAAGGAACAAGTGATAAAATTTTGGCATCTCTGAATGCAGAAGAATAAGATGCAAAACGGCCTAAATACTAAAAAATATTCAAGTAGCTACTCTGCCCCTAGATGCGCTGTGCTGTGAATCGGGGACCGGGAGCGTCTTCCTCTCAGAATTTCCGTCGAGGGAACCCTCCCCGTCCCTCTACGCCTCCCCAGTCGTGAAAAATACATAGGCCTCTAGTTATATATGGTATTATATCATTCTAATCTAAGGGTTAATATGTTAAAGAAGAAATCACAGAGTGTTTAAATGATCTTGATAATTTGTGCCATAATTATTGATTGGAATTAAAAAAAACTACAGAATAACCTGAAATTGGCTTGACAATGACCTGGCTAGGGCTACGTAAGAGGCTACTTTATCACTGTATTACCTCTTCATATGAGACTGAAGCAACTCCTCGAAAAGCCTCAGTCTTAGATAATTCCGGCTTAACATGAGCAGCTTGAACGTAGTTCATTATTACACTTATGTATTGAGAAAGAAAAGTCTGCAAAATGTCCCAATTTCCGTAATGGTCATGGATATATTATATTTTAGCACATCAATTCAAATGCTGTCTGAACCAATATTCTTTTCTCTCCATAGCTGTAACAAATTGCAAGTATATGTACTATATTAATTTCATCGTTATGTTTACAATATATTCACCACAGTAAATACACATTTAGAGAATTGATGGTATGCATTAAGCATAGATAACAAACTATCAGTACCTTTGATAAAATAATTTACCATGAAATTAATAATGGCAGTACATCATAAAAAAAACAACCGTTAATCAATATATTCAAGCTATAATTATACTAAATACTTATAAAAAGTGCGATTTTTACCTCCGCCGAAGGGTATTGTTTCACTGGTGTTGGTTGTTAGGTTGTTGGTTGGTTTCTTTGTCAGCAGGATAACTCAAAAAGTGCGGAACGGATTGGGATGAAACTTTGTCTAGTTGTTGAAAATGCCAAAAGAAACAGTGATTAAATTTTGGCATCTCTGAGGCTTTTTTGAGATGCAAATGAGCTAAATACTAATAAATATTGCAAGTTAGCCTACTTACCAATAGATGTCACTGTGCTGTGAAATCGGGTGCCGGGAGCGTTCATCGGAATTTCCGTCGAGGGGAACCCTCCCCGCCTCTACGCCGCCCCAGTCGTGATAAATCCGCTCGGAACATAAGGACCCCGTGAGGCGGAGGTTTGCACTCTCTGAGTGTATATATGCTTAGTTAATTGTATTATATCTATTCTAAATTCTAAGGGTTAATATGTTAAAAGAAGAAATCACAGAGTGTTTAAATGATCTTGATAATTTGTGCATAATTATTGATTTGGAATAATAATAAAAACAGAATAAACCTGAATTGAGCTTGACAATGACCTGGCTAGGGCTACGTAAGATGCTACTTTATCACTGTTATACCTCTTCATATGAGACTAAAGCAACTCCTCGAAAAGCCTCAGTCTTAGATAATTCTCCGGCTTAACATGAGCAGCTTGCTTGAACGTAGTTCATTTATTACACTTATGTATATGAGAAGAAAAGTCTACAAATGTCCTCCAATTTCCGTAATGGTCAATGGATATATTATATTTTAGCACATCAATTCAAATGCTGTCTGAATCGATAACCTCAATTTCCGTAATGTCAAGGATATATTATCTTTTAGGACATCATTCAAATGCTGTCTGAACAAAGAAATCTTTTAAAAACCATAGCTGTTACTAAATTGCAAGTATATGTACTATATTTTAATTTCATCGTTATGTTATACAATATTTCAACCACAGTAAATACACATTTAGAGAATTGATGGTAATGCATTAAGCATAGTATACAGTACCTTTTCATACAAAAATTACTATGAAATTAATAATGCAGTACATCATTAAAACACCCGTTAATCAATAATATTTAAGTCATAAATTATACTAAATACTTATAAAAAGTGTTGATTTTTATATTTGCATTTGGTATTCTGTATATTTAAATGTATACATTATAAAATATTAAAAAGTAAATATTTTAAAAAATAAAGTCGATTACTGCACATAAAAATAAGAAGTAACAAATGTATGTACATACAACAACGCTACTTATATCAATACGATATTAATACAGTAGATTCATGCATGCGAATAAATATTATTAAATAAATTGTAAATATTTTTCTTTTTTTCATAATGGCAATTCAATAATATAATAAATTAATACCAGTACATAAATATATAGCGAATAGGTGCTAATGTGTTCATTAATCATTACAACTCCATAAAATGCCCATTTTTGTGTGTACCAATATTTTACATCTATTTCGGAATAAGAACCTGTCAGTCACCTTGACACTCATAGTTGACCTCACAAATCATCATTCTAAGCCATATTCCCATCAATATATTAAATATATATGAGAATTTGTAATTCAAAAAAACTGTTCCATAACCAACTCAGGTTAAATATAAAATACAAACTCAATAAGGAAACATTTTTGTCTGTGCAGAATCCAATTTTTGAGCCACTTCGTATGTATTGCTGATTATTAAATTAGCAGCTTCATTCATAATACTAGCACACGTAAAATGGAATCCTAATTGAATCAATTTCTTTTTATAATAACTCGTACAAAAACACTTCCCACTCTAATTTATAAATGAATTCAAACAGTGCCAGGGTTTATTGTGATTATTATTTTGTCAATGTTTTACGTGCTTCCAGTTTTGCAGAAAAAATTATATATTCTATTTAATTGTTTAGGCTACCTTTGAACGGATTTACTTGAGTTGTGTACGTGAGGAAGATATTATTTCCATACATATATTTGAGTCTCCCTCCTTAATTTCCTATCAACAAAGTAACCAATTATATAATACAACACAGTAGCCTCTCTGTGTCTAGATTAAGTTATGTCCTGTAAATGACTATTACGCTTAACAGTTTAATGTATCCTTCATACGAACAGAGGGGGCATTACAATGCTACTTAATAGGATAGGCTTATGAGGAGACATACCTACATTCATATAATATATCAATACGAATTTACACGGATGCGTTTTACCTCTAGGAATATCCATTCCGGATCCATGGCCGGTTAAACAATGAGAAAGAATCTCTAAGTAAGTAAACTCTAGAAAATATATTTTTTAATTGTAAAAAAATATATCATGATTTGTGCATCATACTTATAATATAAACTGTTTTTAAGTATACAATATATATACACATATATATATATCCCTAATCCCGATACAATTATCTACACGGATGGTTCAAAACATGATAAAAAGTAATACTGGTCTGGGTGGACAATTACTAGGGGTGGCATATCAATACAGCACTCAATGGTATCGTTGAACATAGAGGCATCAGTATTTCAAGCAGAAGTCGTGGCAATTACAAGATCTGTAGAAGATTTCCTTAATCAAGAAAAACTATCCCAAAAAAATATATAATTAGATCAGACTCCCAATCAGTGATTGCAGCTCTTCTCACCCACTTACATCTAGGGAGGTAGTGAAGAACTGTAAGAAGGTCCTGATTGAAGGGGAAAAGAACAAAAACATTCATATTGAATGGTGCAAAGGTCATAATGACATAACGGGAAAATAAATTTGCAGATCATACAGCAAAAATGGAAGTATGAGCAAAAGCCAAAATAATGTCGGTGTACCTCCAGTTACATAAAGAAAACACTTAACGATTTCTTTACAACAAATGGTGTTACCGATAGAGAAATGACAAAAAGATGAAGCATACACGCTCCATGCTTAAAACCCCGAAGCCAAAACCCATCAAACACCAACATCAAGATACCCAACTTCTTGTCCAAGCCTATACCGGACATGGACCATTTCTCTCTCATTTGAGTAAATGGAAAAACACGAGTGAAATATGTGATCTCTGTTTGGAAGAACCACAGACTGCTCATCATTTAATCTACAAATGCCCCGCTTGTCTACGAAAGGCACCTAGTTTCGCAAGAGGAGGATGAGGAAACAAAAATAATCAAGTTTTTAAAATGTACAAAGAAGAAAAATGTTAAAATGATTTTTTAAATATATAAATATGATTACTTTACTTTTACTGTTGTAACACAGATACCCCAATGTGTGGTTGTGTTCTTTACTTTAGTTTATGTATATTTGTATTAAATGTTTGTCTATTGTAAACAGTAATACATTTCTAACTTCTAACTATATATATATAATAATATTACATATTATCATTCAAAATATACCTTCATAGTTAATGATCACGATAATTATGATCTTTCATGTGTCGTATCATTTATACAGATATAGACAATCCATTCATTAATATCTTTTTCATTGACACCTAATGACCAGGGTATATAATTAAGTTGTCTGACCACAAAGAGTAACATCTCTCAAGACATTATCATTAAACACATCTTAAAAATAGATATCATCAAACTCCTTCATCTCATACAATTAAAAGCCTTTAGATGAATTTAAAAAGCGTATTATGCTTCTTGACATGCGCAGTTGTCTTATCTAGACACCATTATGATGCTGCTCCTGCCATTGAAAAGTTCCGGCATTTCCATCAATGTTAAATAATATGTATGGTCTAACGACTACAGTCATCTATGGTCTTAATTAATATATTTTAACATACTTTGTAAAGATTTTTATATAAGTTTTATGTATTTATCTAAGATATCTCATTGTGGATACTTCATTCATAATTTATTCTATTTATAATTTTTCTACGTAATTTTAAATATCGAATAGTATTGAAAGGTTAACATATTTTTTTTTGTGTCGTAATAGGAGTTTAATATTTAGGTCTTAAGAACTGGATAACTATTTTAAAATTTCTTTTTTTTTTGAACCGTCGAATTCTCAAAAAAATTTGTCTTTGAATTTAATAATACTAAAAGAGCAATAACTGTTTAATGAAGGATTCATGAGGCTGAAAAGATTATCACGTTTTTGCATCAACAAATGTCTAGTAGATGGAGCTTACTGTTGTTCAATAATTAAATACATATTTTTTAATTTGCACAATTGCTAATTAATAAATATACATAAAAATCTTAAAAAATCATAAAAAACGTAATCAACTAATTAAGTTAACACTAAAATAGTGACTTTCCATTCTTGTTTCGCCTACATCTTTAGCCATGATCCTCAACGTTGATAAATATTTTATAACAATTTTCCTTTTTTTAGTATTATTTTATACCAAAATATTATCTTATTATTATATTTTATCAAAATGCCCTCAAGGTATTAAAAACTATCTTTATAAATTTTATGTTATAATACCGAGTTATCAAAAAGTTTGTGACCACTTTGAGGGATTTTTTCGAGGTTTGTGATTTTGCAACGTGCTTAATTGCTCTCGCCTATCAAAACTTAAATTATCTTCTTCCGTTGCTGTATTGATCAACAAAATCTGTAACTTATTATCCGAAAAGCAAACGAAAAGAGTCGATACGTCCTAAGTTCGTCCAACGGAAGCATCATCAAAGAGTTCAAGGTCTTTAGAGTCAGTAAGCGTATAACCAACAGCAACAGCCTTAAGGACTACCCCGCTCCAGGAAACCGGTAAAGAAGCATTCTTTCCACTATGAATATGTTGGGAAAAAGTCCAAAAACCTATCTACCGAGTGGAAGGCAGTCGCGGTCACCGAGAAAGGTCGAAGAGGTACTGTTGACGCAACGCTATCTTGTAGACCTCCGTTTGAATCGTTGCTGAAGCATTTTGTATGACTTGAAACACATTCGTGATCACGTCGTCTTCCTCTCTTACGAAAAGATCTCTGAGGAGGATCCCGTGTACAACAAACACAACGACCGTGTCATTAGATTGTCTGCAATTCAACTACATGGATTTTTCGAAGGTGACAAAATATTTATAATTATAAATGAACAGGGAGTTGCAGTTTTTGCGACAAATAAGCTGTGAGGCAAAAAGGAATACAACAAAGAAACAACTTTTTAACATAATATATTATAAATTTCATTTTCTGCATCTTTTTACGACGTATTAGGTTCACCTTTTAGGCCTTTTTGTGCTAACATTTCCAACTATGGAAGCAATTGAAGTATAGAGAAACCCTTCTTTATTTATAATAAGACGGAAACAGCTTACTATAAAATATATATTTTTAATGTTTTTGAAACAGGCATAGAAATGCTATGTATTTTTTCTTATATCATTACTGTATATGACATAGACTTTATTAGGAAGAAAAACGAATAGTTATGGGTTACATATTTGGTGACGAGTTACTTTTTATAAAAGCAATCATATAAACATATAGATAATGCTTTAGAAGCTGTATTTATAGAATTAAATTATAAAAAACGTTAAAAGATTGCATGTTCTTCAATAATATGCACTCCAGAGACCTTCAGTCATTTGGTGTTTTACTAAAAACCATTTAGTGAAACTTAGTGGTGTAATAGCTTTAGTGAATGAGGACGGATCCTTCGGGGGTTACGCGACTGGAGTTGTTCGGGAATTGAATATATTTATTCTATTAATGTATATGTTTTATTTTTCGGTTTAGTTCTCAAAACAACATGTTACTTTATTATATTTATGAAATAGTGATAGGATGAGAAAAATATTGCATGTTTCTCAGTCCATGTCGAGTTGTTCACTCCATGCATTCAACTGGAAATATTTAATTCCTCTCCATGAAGCGGGGGCAATTCTTGTTGGCTATCTATTTGGGTGAAGCCCTTTCAGCTCTCCTTCTTCAACTCCTCCCTGTGGTCATTCATACTTATTTATAACAAATTAAATGTTTCTTAGACTACTTTCTTCTTCTTCTTTTCGTGTTGCTCTATCAAAATATTTTATATTTTCACGTGCAATCCATATTTTCTGTTATATATAGACAAAACTTGCCAAAAAAAAACCAGAGTGGAAGTACATCAGGTTTCACGCATATAATCGCAGAGCCACATTTGTATTTTAATGGATGTACAAAGGAGGTATAAAGTAGTTTGGTCTGGCGTCTTGTGCAAAATATAATGCAATTGGAGAAATACCCTTAGGTAGTTAAAAGAATATACGTGTCTTCGTCATAGCTCATAAAAACATCTCCAATTTCTACAACAGATTATGAGAAAGAATCGGAAATATGGTACCAAAGATTATGAAGAGTATTCTGATAGTCATCACTTTGACTATCAGACGTTTAAAAAAGATAAATGAGTCACTCTTTGTTATTCCTATATATTAAAGTGCCAAAGCCTGAAATTCTGATTTAACATAAACAATCTACTTAGATTATTGGTTTTGACAAATAAGTTGTCATATTTCATACAGTTATATGCAATTTTCAATAGAAAAGGATCAAGTAACTACATATAACTGTTTGACTACTAAATACAATAAATATTTGCTAGCTCGTTAGTTATGAACAGAGAAAAGGGATTTTTAAATAGAAACTAAATAGTAGAGTTCAAACCATCATTGACTCATGTCCATGTATATACTGGTAGGATTTTATACCCTACTAATGTAGTGGAGAGAGCCTTTGACCTCTTAATATGCTTCGGATCCTAAAGAACGCTTTGCTTTTGATCAAGGCAAGTATCCCTCCATTTGGTCGAAGTCCATCATCTTAATGAATATTTCTTGATCCCGAGAGTTCCATTGGTTCCTCTGGAGAGTTCTGACCTTTGAATCTCTGATTGAGATCTCAAGTCTTAGCGCCTCTTTCTTGGAAGCAAGGGAATGAATGATAGCGCAAGCCATCATTCCACTTGTGTTAAGAGATGATTTGATATTGTTTCGACTCTTTTGTTTCTATTTTAAAACATTTAATGTCATAGCTATATGAACCCTCATTAACAAAAATAATAATACCCAAATTGAACGAACTTGAATATTTCTTTTATTGACGGATTGATAAGTTGACTCTTATCAAAAACCTCAAGTTGTAATAAATAGTATATATTTTTGGCTTTGTATTTTCAGACTCGGGGAGTTGCAATACGACTCATGGGTACTGTAAAAATGTGTA
>CP045893.1:8036970-8063602 GCA_013387185.1 Caligus rogercresseyi
TTATGGAAAGATTCAGGGCTCCAAATTAATTTAAAAAATCAAGTATAGTGGCCAATTTTAACGTAACTTTTGATGTGAAAGGAATTCAAGTGACAAATCAATGAAAATACTGGGTACGTATATGGGTGTGAGTGGAATTGATGTTGAAGAAAACTATGAGGAGATAGTGTCGAGGGTACGTCATGGCGTGAGGAGGTTTGGTGGTATTCTCAAGAAAAACATAGCAGCCAAATTATAATCTGGAACTCTTTAATTTTATCAAAGATAAATCACTTACTAATTTTTAACACCTATGTCTGATACATATGTAAGAAAGTGGAGAAAATGTGTGAAACTTTTCTATTTACTGAAGGACAAAGTAAAACAATCACTTGGAGACGGGTGAATTGTCCAAATGAATATGGGGGGTTAGGGCTGTTGCCTTTCCGAATCTTTTGGAGAGTTTGATTGTTTAAATGGTTTAAGCGAATATTTGAAGAAGAAACAGTATGGAACGGGATATTGAGAGAAAAATTCAAAATAAACACGGAAAAATATTAGAAGAAGCTAGAGGCAAAGGCCCATCCCGAGTTCTTTTTTTTTTTTATATACCTATCGGTACAAATATATTTCAATTTATCATGTCATTTAATAGAGTTATTAATTTTGTGTACAAATTTTAATCATATTTTTATAAATAGGGACAACATTTTCTGGGAGGGGGGATTTAGAACATCTAAATTTATATAAAATAAATTGCAATCTTGTAACAATAAAATTTATTTCATTCTGGTGTGGGCCTATATAAATATAAACAAATTCTTTAGACCTCAAGCTCAAGTTAAAATCTTCGAAAAACTCATTTTTTAAAAGATCCAGAAATTTTACCACAATAGGACATTCAAGTAAAAAATGTCTTGACTTTTCAAGAGACGACTTGCAGAAAAAACACATTCTTTCATCTGGCGTCCTGCCAAATATACTACCCAACGGAAGTGTATTGGTAACTATTCTGTATTTGAGCCAGTAGAGTTCAAAGGTAAGATTATTGGCTCTGAGACAATTTAAAATCTTGGGAACTGAAGCCATTATACCATACTCTTCCTTCTTCCTTTTTATTTGGTTAAAATAATTGTCTTTGTTGGACTTATCAATTAGAGATGCCCTCAATTCTGCATTCCTCAAATGACTTAAAAAATTGTAAAAGCTATCCCTTGGCCCTATAATTCTCTTTTTAAAACGTATTTTAGTTAAAATTCTTTCTCTCTCTAAAATTTCATTTAATGTGAAGTTGTTTTCTTTATTAAAAATCTCTCCCAAAAACTCAATATTTTTCTTTATTGATGTGCAAGACATAAAGCATAAGCGTTTGTTCTCCTTAACTGGTTCTTGCCACCCCATTCTTTCCAATGCTTTGTATGATAATTCCTTATTCACCTCAAAATTTTCCTCCCAGAATGGACTTATTTTGGTAGATTCTTCTAAAATATTACTGGGACCATTTCCTTTAACCTCCACTAATTCATTGCTGATATCGACGTTCATTTTATTTTTTAAAATATCGTTCCAAACTGTTGAATCTTCAACGATTCGCTTAAACCACGTAAAAACTATTGTCTTCCAGAAATCCTCAAAAATTATTAGCCCAAGACCGCCCATTTTGCAGGGTGTAGTTATTCTTTTCCAAGTAATTGTTCTATTATAACTATCTGGCATAATAAATTTCTTACATATTTCTTGGACGTCCCTACATATGGAGCTTGACAAAGACGTTTGTTTCAAAATGTGGGTGGTTTGGGGGAGAATAATAGAATTCCATACCTTTATTCTTGCTGGAATATTATTTTTTAACAAAAATGAAAAGAAACCCGCCGATTTCTCAATTTTATTTAAAATTAATCTACAATTTTCCTCTGTGTGACTCATGTCTAAGGATATAAAAGAACCAAGAACTTTTATCAAATGACATGTTTTTAAACCCCCCAAATCAAACGGTATTTTAAAATTGGCTAAAATATTGGATTTATTAAAATTTATATAAAGGCCGGAGCTTTTCCCGTTACTTTTTAGTGTGTTTAAAACCTCATTAAAAGATGTTTCAATAACTTTTTTATTTCCAGACAAGAGAATACTCATATCATCTGCAAAGGCTTCAACTTTTTTCTCCTTTTCTCCTATCTTTATACCCCTAATATTTTCGTTTGCCTGAATGCTCTCTATAAGGGGGTTGATTGCAAAGGCGAATAAAATTGGAGAAACGGGATCACCTTGGCGGCATCCTCTATCTATTTGAAAAGTGTTGTTTTTTCTCCCATAATAATTTTGAACACTACAAAGACTCACTGCTATCCTCCGGATTATGTTTTCCCCTAAGCCGTGTGACTTAAGGCATTTCACAATCCACTCATGCGATATGGTGTCAAAAGCTTTTTGAAAATCTAATGCAACGATTGCAAAACAACTTTGTTGCTTTTTAACCTCTGCAATTGAATCATTTATACCCCTACCAACATCTTCCATAACTCTTCCGGGTACAAAGCCTTTCTGAGAAACGTGAAGAAGTTTAGGGGCAACTTTTTTTAACCTCTCAGCCAAAATTCCACTATGGATTTTAAAAGCACTATTTAACATTGTTAAAGGCCGATAATTTTCTACTTTTCTGGGGTCCCTGTCTGCTTTTGGGATAATTATGAGCTTGCCTACTGAAATATGATGTTCAAAATAGCCTTTGAGCTCCGCCTCTTTAAACACCTTTTGTAGTAATGGTGACAATAGAGCACAGTATTTCTTGTAGAATTCTATCGGGAATCCGTCTGGGCCCGGTGATTTATTTGATTTCTTATAATTCAAGATATATTCTTGTATTTCTCCGTACTGGATATCTTTTTCTAAAAGATCCTTGTCACATTTTTTGATTTTTGTAATATTTTTAATATTTTCATCTTGAATTTTATTTACAAAATCAGCAGAATTAAAAAGGCATTTCATACAACGCCTAGAAGACTTTGGATTGCAGTCATTGCAGGTAAAAATATCTCTAAAGTGCTTGGTTATAGCTTTACAGATTTTTGTTGGTTCAGAGATGATCTCATTGTCTTTGTTTACTATAACTTTTAAATCTCTTTTAGACCTAGAATTTTCTTCTATTTTCTTAATTCTTTTATATAGTACTTGTTCCTTTGAAATCGATTTGCAGCCTGACCTGATTAGGTGTCCCTGAGAGAGAGTATGGATAATTTTTTCTGATTCTTCGTCTGAAGACACGGGTTTATTTCCATTTTCCACTTCCTCTACCAGTTTTGTATGTTTTATTTTCCTCTCGTCAGCTAATCGAACTCCAAGTTTTATATATTCTTTTTTTGAACTAGTTAAAATTGATTTTAACGCAAATGAAGGAGACCATATTTGTTTGTTTGATAATCTGGACAAAACATCTACGATAAGGTTATATATTTTATCGTGTGTAGCTGCATCTTCCAGTAAGCACGTATTTAGATGCCACTGTTGTCTAAAATAATTCCTTTGGTGAGATAAGGAGAGAGTAATAGCTTTATGGTCAGACATAAAAGGAAGTAATGCTTGATAATCATAAGCGTATGGTAAAAGTTCATCAGTCATAAAAAAGTAGTCAAGTCTAGAGCTCTTCACAAACTCATTCCCCTTCTTTACATGAAAGGTATGTTCAGGGCATGAATCAAATTTTAAAGCAGCATCTTTTAATTTGTTTTGCTTCATTAGTCTTGATAATTCCTTCTTTGCTTGTGCATTATTTATACTTTTGTAGTTTAATGTGTCTCTTTTTTGGTTTATTGCTATATTGAAATCCCCCATAAATATGTAAGATTCTTGTTTGGCTTCCCCATCGGATAAAAAAAGGAGTTAAAAGATTTATAAAATTTAGGGTCATCTCTATTTGGTCCGTAAACGGACACTATTTTAATAATTTTACCTCCCCAGTCAAATGATATTGCAGAATAGTTACCCCCCACGTCACCCATTAGGTGTTTTGGTTTTAACTTACATTTTACCAAAATTAAAACTCCTCTCGACGGATGATTGGAAAGTTTATTAACAGCCGGGACATAAAATATCTCGTATCCGTTATAATGGTGTTCTTTGTTATCTATCTCCCTCAAGCGTGTGTCACACAAGGATAAAATATCTGGATTAAAAGATAAAAAATGGTTAAAAACTTTTTTCCTTTTTTCCGGGTCACTAATAGAGTTTACGTTTGCAGATATTAATTTAAGATTAGGGGTTGTCATGTTTGACTAAAGAAGGGGACAAGGAGTTTTAATTTCAATGTAACTTACATAGGCAATTATAGCGGCTTGAAAGAGTCGAAATAGTGGCAAAATTTCCAATCCAACGTTCGTAGGAAAAACCGTAGGTGGACTCGGGGAGAATCTTGTCTATTATCCTCATCGTTTGACACAGTAATAAACCTCACAATTTGAACGTTGAAATCAGACTGTATTGTCCGCTTCTTCCCGTGTCCTTTTATCTTCCTTATTATTCTCTGGAGAGGATAATGTACTATTTATGTATATTTACTTTTTATGAAAAACCAAATTGTAAGTTCCAAGTGAGTAGAGACTGTAAGGAAATCCTCTTTCTTCTATTTATTTATCATTGCCATAAATCCTTTATTGCTCCGTTTAAAATATGAATGCAAAATTAAGGGCGTCGGAACAGGTGTAGGAGAATTAAAAGTAGAGGCATTTGCCGACGATGTTAATTTAACCGGCAGGAAATGAGGAGGAAATTTGTTCTTTATTTTATCAATCTATAAATGTTTTAAAAGATTATGGGAAAGATTCAGGGCTCCAAATTAATTTTAAAAAATCAAGTATAGTGGCCAATTTTAACGTAACTTTGATGTGAAAGGAATTCAAGTGACAAAATCAATGAAAATACTGGGTACGTATATGGGTGTGAGTGGAATTGATGTTGAAGAAAACTATGAGGAGATAGTGTCGAGGGTACGTCATGGCGTGAGGAGGTTTGGTGGTATTCTCAAGAAAAACATAGCAGCCAGAATTATAATCTGGAACTCTTTAATTTTATCAAAGATAAATCACTTACTAATTTTAACACCTATGTCTGATACAATATGTAAGAAAGTGGAGAAAATGTGTGAAACTTTTCTATTTACTGAAGGACAAAGTAAAACAATCACTTGGAGACGGGTGAATTGTCCAAATGAATATGGGGGGGTTAGGGCTGTTGCCCTTCCGAATCTTTTGGAGAGTTTGATTGTTTAAATGGTTTAAGCGAATATTTGAAGAAGAAACAGTATGGAACGGGATATTGAGAGAAAAATTCAAAAATATACACGGAAAAATATTAGAAGAAGCTAGAGGCAAAGGCCCATCCCGAGTTCTTGATACGACTGCCGAGATTAGTCCTTTCTGGAGGGAATGCAAGGAATCAAATGACGAGTTAGTGAGGAAATAGCCATATAAATGAAGTGGCAAGAACCAGTACAAGACAATAATAGACTAGTTTTTATATCGGAAATGTTCAGTAAAGATTAAAAATCTTTTTTAGGGGAGGTTTTTAATAAAGAAAATGATTTTACACCGAGCGAGTTTTTAGAAAAAAGAATTTTTTTACATGAAATAACTTTAAAAAAAGATCGATAGGACCAAGGGATGACTTTTTAATTTTTTAACGTTTACAAGAAACAACTTTGTGCGCAACGCTCTAATTGACAAGCCTACGACCTTACAGTATCTGGGACAGAGTGAGAGAAGAAAGAAGATTTTAATTTAAAAGCTACAGTAAGCAAAATAATTAAGGTCTTAATTCTTATAGTCTTAACTCAGCACTATACTGGTTGAAGTACCGAATAGTTACCAAAACTAGGGAGGGAGGGAGTCCAGTCCCGGCCGTTGAGTCATCATCTTCCTAAGGACAGAGCTCCAAGATCCGAGTCATCGAGGTGTGTGGATGGAATGAGTGAGTGAGATTGATGCCGCCCAATCAAAGATCTGTGGAGAGAGAGAGAGTGAGGATAACAGGCAGAGGAAAAATGCAAGCCTACTACCGGAACCTAGAGCACGCGCACCTGACCTGGTCCCTCGGCAACTTCTTGAAAGCAGAGCGTGATGCGGACCTTCAACTCGGCCATGGTGTTGTAAGCAGTTTGGTTGGTATCCCTCTCAGCCGCGCCCCATAGGTAGAAGTCGCACGGGTTGCAATCGGGGAGTTGGGCGGCCAGATTTTCGGGCTCGTGTTGTCGTCCAGGTTCTCGGACAGCCACTTCTGGGTTTTGTGCGAGGTGTGGCAGGGCGCCGAGTCTTGCTGGAACACGTAGGGCCTCCCAGCGGCAACCTCTTTATCCAGGGACCACCACATCCCTCATGAGTGCCACATACCCCTCCGAGTCCAGTCTCAGGCCCTTGGGGAAGAAGTGAGGCGGCATGACGTCACCGTCGGAGCTGATGATGCCGAACACCATCACTGCGGCCGGAACTTGGTCTGGGCGACAATGGGCACCTCGTGGGGTGTTCCTAACACAACACCTGTTCTTCTGGCTGTTGTGTTTCTGGTCCTGGGTGAAGTTCTTCTTGTCGGAGAAGAACCAGAGAGTCTCGTGTGGAGGGGTGCTTCAACTTGTTCAGGAGATTCAGGGCCTTGTTAAACCGGTTCTCCTGTTCTTCTCTCGTCAAAATCTGGCTTGTAGAAGTGGTAACGGAGGTCCTTGTTGATACACACCCTAACTGTGGTGTTCCCGACCCCCAACTCCTCCACCAGCTTGGTGCGGGACCTGCTGGGGTCCTCCTGCACCTTCTTCTGGAGCTTCTCCACGAATTCCGGGGTCCTAAGGTCAGAAACGTCTTTTCTCCTTTTTCTCTCCACCACCTTCTCGTAGTCGTAATTGGACTCCTCCAGCTCCGATCTGATGGACTTGACAGTGTTCCTGGCCACGCACGCCGTCTTCATAATCTCCATATCCTTGCAACCGGCGCGGATCATCATCACTGCAGTTACGCGTTTCCAGGATTCGGGCGGGTTAAAATTGTCAAACGCCATTGTTATCGTTACCAGCTGTGCTCAACTACTGAGGCTAAAGGTAAAAAGCCCAGCTGGCCCGATCGTAGCCTCATAGCGACCCGCTTCGTGCAATAAACCAAAGTGTCAAATTTAGCGCGTGGACCCTGTATATATATATATATATATATATATATATATATACATATGTATATACAGTGTGTTCCATCAGAAATGTAATTTTTAAATTGTGAATTAGAAGTATTTAAAATAATTCGAATCGTATAATTGATACGCCATTTTGTTCATATAGAGGAGATTTTTATCAATATATATAAATCTGAATTGATTGCCAACCTGAAAAATGTTTTCTGAACTTGTGATAAATGGATCATCCTGCAGTTTTGCAAAACATCTTCTCCTTCTACAGTACGCCGAGAATTTATATTTCACTTCAAGATCAGAGGGAGGACGGCGAAATCTTACCAGCTGATCCATTTCACAAGAGTTTCTCAATAAGATTGGTTCCATCCACAAGAAAAAACAAATGAAAACAAAATCAATAAGAACAGAAACAGTGGTTCAGGAGGTAAAGAGTTTCGTTGAAGAAAACCCCAGTTGCTAACTCAGAACAGTTTTTTTGCAAATTTCATCCACCAAAAAAAACGCTATGGAGGATCTTAAGACATGATCTTTGATTCCGTTTTTATCATTACACTTCAGTTCAACCATTAACTGATAACCACAAAGTAACCATCCAACATTGTCGATAGAATCATTTGGACTGACGATAAATTATTTTGCCTCTATCAAAAACTATATAAAACAACGACGGAGTGTGAACAAATGAAAATCCTCGAAATATCTGCAAAACAAATGATAGGAATGATGATAAGGTAATGACCTTTGTTGCCATTTTTAATGGTTGGTTCCAATCATTCTTGCATTCGTTGAAGATGATGGCCATTTGTCGTCGGTTAATGGTGTTTCATATCTCAGATTGCTCCAGGAAATAATTTGGCCCAGGTTGTGCCATTCTGCAACTTGTTCTTCACTTTGGTGGATGCAAGACGGCGCTCCATCATATTGCACAAATGCAGCTTTAGAATTTTGAAATGAAAAGTTTCGAGGCCGAGTCATCAGCAGAATGACGGAAAATCCCTGGCGAGCTCACAGTCCAGATCTCAACCCTTTGGACTTCCACTTCGGGGCTGCAGCACAAACTCGAGTTTATAAGGAAAAAACAGATTCCATTGAGTCTCTCATACAATGTGCCCAAACCTTCGATGAAGGATATAGCCAGGAGACGATCAAAAACGTTTGCAAGAATGTCCTGAAGCGTGCGTCGTTCTTTCTTCAGGCTGGAGGAGGTCATTTCCAGCAACTTTTGTAAAGCTTCAGATGTGCTTCTTATGATATAGTATAATAAATTTTTAATGATAATAAAATCCATTCCTTTCCTTTAAAATAATGTATCTATGAGGGAATTTGACGAATTTTAAGTACTTTTAATTCGCAATTTAAAAATTACATTTCTGATGGAACACACTGTATATATATATATATATATATATATATATATATGAGAGATTACTTATGGTAAGACTTTAAAAACAGAAGATTTTTTGTCAATATACTGACATACATAATAAAATAATCATTTCATTCAATTAACTTCCCATTCAATAACAATATTAATTCTTTAAAAAGCGTCTTAGAAGATGCAATAACGCTCGTCATAATTGATCAAAGTAACAGCTCTCTCTCTCTCTCTCTCTATATATATATATATATATTTACATTTATATATTTACATCTATATATTTACATTTATATATATATATATAAAGGGAAGGATTTCAAAAGTCAGCTCCGTTGAAATATTCATAGTTATCAGATACATAGAAACAGAACGTCACATCCAAGGCAATTATTATGTTTGTATATTAATAAGTATCGACTGAAGCCTTTAATTGCCCATGAAGTGGATGATAAAATATAGAACCAAATTGTTTACTTTTCTCTGCTTGTCTTTGACTGCTTGACGGTTATCTAATTATAAGTGGCGAAAACATTATTAGTATTTTTGGTATGTATCGAGTTTTTGATTAAGGAATATAAGAGTTTTTTATACAGGGTGATTCACTTAAATTGAGACTCACATATTACAAACTACAATCTTTGTATTAAATTTTACATAAATAATTTTTAAACAAAAATGATAGCACAATGTGTAATTTACAAAATGTATTTCAATAAATTTTCACATATCCTCCTTTGGACTTCACTACAGCTTTGAACCTCCTCATGGTGGAGGCAACACAGGCAGGAATCTCTTCCTCAGACAAAGATTTTCACGGTCCAGGCCACCCACAACAGTCAGAATGACCGGGTTTTATCTTGAAAAAAGGAAGACATCCCCGTGCAGCTGAGGACTCTCTTCAGAAGGCAAAAGCCACCCTCAGTCATGGTCTGAGCTGAGAAGAGATTCCTGCCTGTGTTGCCTCCACCGTGAGGAGGTTCAAAGCTGTAGTGAAGGCCAAAGAAGGATATGTGAAAATTTAATGAAATACATTTTGTAAATTACACATTGTGCTATCATTTTTGTTTAAAAATTATTTGTGTAAAATTTAATACAAAGATTGTATGTAGTTTGTAATATGTGAGTCTCAATTTAAGTGAATCACCCTGTATAATACTTCATTAATTCATATATATACCGGGTGCGGGACAGAAATTGGCAACATTTACAAAAATTCAATTTGAGATTACGTGAGGTTTCGAACAAAATGTTCCGCTAAATAACTTCAGTAGCAGTGTTTATGTTTATGCTTTTATGTTCTTATAATTTTTCTCTGAGAATAAGCAGAGAGATGGAACGAGACCGTAGAGTTCAAGTGTTGACGCTTTTTGGCGCGGGTAAAAGTCCAACTGAGATTGCGAAGCAACTGAACGTGGCAAGATCGACCATTTATCGCCTCAAGAAGAAGCTAGACATGAACCAAGGGATCGAGAGGAAATCTGGGAGTGATAGCAAGTACAAATTGGAACCACAAGTGATTTATGATGTGATCCAAAGGGCTCCAACCACCAGCATGAGAGCTCATGCCAAGGACCTTGGTGTTGATGAGAGTACGGTCAGCAAGACTGTCAAGGAGTGTGGTGGCAAGTCCCTAGTGATGTTGGAGGGACTATTAATGACACCTAAAATCAAAGTGACTCATCTCCAACGTTGCAAGGGTCTGATCAATGACCTGAAATCTGCACCAGCTGGAAGGATCATCATCTTCAGTGATGAAAAGACCTGGACTGTGGATCCGGTCAGAAATAAAAGAAATGACCGGTTTGTGGCCTTTGAAGATGTTAATGAAGACCTTTGAACAATTACCACTCCCAAGCATCCAGCTTCAGCCATGTCTCTGGGCTTTTTGGCATCATCAGGGGATACAATGCCATTAATTTGGTTTCCCCGAGGGTTTCGCTTGAATGCTGCCACGTACATTTAAAAGCTGCGCACCAAACTTTTGCCATGGGTTGAGGCAACATTTCCAAACCAAGAAGTGGTGCTCCAACAGGATGGAGTACCAGCCCATACAGCAAAATCCACCCATAATTTTTTATGAGAGAACATCCCATTTTGGGATAGGGAAAAGTGGCCTCCATGCAGCCCTGATGTAAACCCTTTGGACTTTTCTTTTTGGCCGCATGAGCAGGCCAGGGCCTGCAGAATCCGTCGCCCCAATATTGAAGCAATGAAGACCTCCGTTGATGAACACTGGGATCGAATGGACGCTCATTACATACGGTCTGTTTGTCAGGCCTTCAGATCCCGTTTGGAGGCTGTTGTTGCTGCAAAGGGCGGATATATAGAAAAAAAAATAAAAGTTGTATTAACGTTTTTTTATTATTATTTTCTGATCGAATCCTTTTAACTGACATCTGACGGGCGTAAACAATAAACTAGGTAAGTGTTGCAATTTCTGTCCCGTACCCGGTACATATGAAATTTACGTTTATATGATAGTTAATTTTGATTTGAAAGAAGTTTTTTATATCTATTGTACACGATCTTGTTCTTTGGAAATTACGACAATTATTTTAAATCTTCTTAAATTTGTCAGTGGACAAATTATTGAAACTTTACAAAATTAAATATTATGTATCTATTTAAACCCAAAATCAAAACAAGAAGTAAATTCACCACTCATTAATTACAAGTCAGTTTGAAATTAGGAATATTTTACATTTTGGTGTAAGTAATTAAACTTCTTCACTTTTATCACAAAACAGTAGCTTTAGGATGTTAAATAAATCTTCAGAAATATGCCCCGCTTTCATTAATAATATAGACTTATTATGTAGTTTTTTAGCTTACACATTTATGCAAAATTGTTCTAGTATGATAAACAACAGAATTACTAATTATGGTTTATTAGAGTATTAATTTATTTTTCGAATATGTGTATTTAAACGTCGTGAATGTTATTGATCTATTACTAATTCGATAATTTGGTACAATATAATCTGCATAAGAAATTGTTTTATATCCCATAATGACCATTTTGTCTCGACCTATATAATATGTGGGTACTCAACTAAGAAGAAAAATTGAGTATCAATAACTAAGATGACTCACCCACTTGGTAAAACTAATATGTAGTGTTGGGAATAGAAGGAAGGAAATCCTGTATATAATGTCCAGTGATAATATCACTCTATATTAACAAACAACAAAAAGTAGTGCCTTAAATATATATATAAATATATATATATATATATATACATTAGGGGGTATTATAGAAACCTAATATTAAGATATCAAAATTTATCCCCCCGCGAAAGTTGCGTCATAAGAAACTAAATGATCGTAGAAAAATGGATTTTGGTTTGACCCCCCCCTTACCCCCCCCCAAATTGCGTTCAAAGGTTTCGTTATGAAGCAAAACTTTTTTGTTATTACTTTTTTTTGGGAAAAATTAGTTTTACAAAATTTAGCTATGATCAATGTATGACTTTGTTATTTTTTGCACATTTTCGTTAAATAATATTTAGTGCCAATAAATGAACCTAAATGCTGACGCACCATACATTTTTTAAAGAACGGCTCCTACTAGGGTTCTTTAATAGTTTCAAGAAGTAAAAAGAAAAAGAAAGTACTCATTTTGATGTTTTTAAGTTACCTTAAAGTAGGCCTTCTGGAAAGGAAAAATGCAAGCGCCCAAACAGCGACTTAATAATATATATATATATTAAAAAACAGATTAATATTTAAGTATGCATTTCATTTATGAAAAGAACCCACTGAATAAATTACTCAATGATAAATAATTTCCCTTCAAAGATTAATACCTCAAAAAATCGCCCAAAACTATTTTAATTTTTTTTGCTTAATCTGTGATAGGGCCCGTCCTAATAATTTGCATTGGGGCCCGTAGTCACTGCCCTACGCCACTGGTGAGATTGATGCCGCCCCAATCAAAGATCTGTGGAGAGAGAGAGTGAGGATGACAGCAGAGGAGGAGGAGGATGTCGGTTATCTCAGGCAAGAAAAAAAAAAGACATAATTATAATAATCATCATTATTATACATCTAAACACTTTGAATGAAACAACGAAATGGGATTCAGTCACGAGCTCAATCAAAAATACTGCAGTCGCTTGATGAAGCAGCCATCAAATGGGGGGTTTATATTTATTTTCGTATGGACCATTTGTAGAATACCCATTCAGCATATTGAATTTTAAAACCACGGCTGAATAGAGCTCAATCAATGATAAGTACCTAAGTTATTATTATTACTGTTATGAGGGCTTCAAAAAAATTATAATTTAAATTTGTCAATGAAGGAGTTTGCTTTTCTCAAATAAATTCAGTCAATCAAATTCTCTTGAGCAATCAAGTTGAGTTATTATTTTTAGTTACGACCTTTTTGTTTTTTGATCTTCTCATTTTGGAAGTAATCTCTCCAATCTTGTATACTCCACCCTTAAGCCTCTTTTGAGGCTTAAGGTTGCTGTCGAGAAGAAACCTGATTGTTTTCCCTTTGGAGACAGAGACTCGAAATCGAAGTCGATAGGCCTTCTATATTTTATTTATAAATATAGAGATGGAGAGCTTACACACTGGCTCATTTCATTTTTTTGTTTTTCATTGTTGCAGCAAGACAAAGCAAAAGCAATTAAACGTCAACTCTATTTAAAATTAACTTCAAACTAAATTGCCGTTTTTGTTGCTGTAGAATAAGGCAAAGTTCTTTAAGGTTACCCCTCCTTGGGGCCCATCGTGTTTGGGGTTCACAATTTGAAACGTCCCCCTTCTTATTCGCCAGCTAATAAATTTGGTAATCTAGTCAAATCCTAAAGTTTGTCTAAACTTTTTTTAATTTTTTTTTTGTGCCTGAGCAGATAAAAAACATATTTTTGACTTATAATTCATATGAAGTACTTCATAATTGCTAATAAACAGAAGATCTATTATCACTACTACTTCTTTTCATATCATAATACAAGGCATAATATATATTGCCTTAGAGTTAAAGTCTAATATCTTTTTGAATTGAGTAATATGCCTCCCTAACCAGTAAGCTTGGAAGCGGATAATGAAGGCAATGCTGAATGTTTTGGTAGAATGGTGGATAATTATCGACAATTTGATACACTTAACTCTCTCATAGGTAGATTGTTTAGACCCAGATTTGGTGAACAATTTAAAAGGTTAAGAATTTGTATGGTAATGAGAGGGTTTGATCGCAATAATGGTTTGAAATCATTCATTTCAATGACCAAGTAATGATAAGAATTCATTCGATTTGAACCACTATTCAAATGTGACATTAGTTGTCACTACGGAATAAAGTATCACTTCACTTGCAGCTAATGAAATGTAAATGTCAATTTAGAGAGAGAAATATCATCCTCACAAAACTATAAATGTTCATTTTTTTGTTTCGTCATTTCTGACGATAATGGGTACATATATTACTGAATATTAGACGCAGAAGAAAGTAATTATTTGTGAGGTTCAAGGAAAAAAACCGTAGCTTATTTATGATAATTTGTTTTGTTCATGTCTTTACAAAAATTGGTTCAAATTGGTGATTACCTATAAGGACAGACTTGTCTACTTCTCAAAATGGTATTGTGTAATAGAGTCTCAAATAATTAGGTTAGAGATTGCAATGCTTTTGATCGAAAGGGAATTCATGAATGTGTACATCATATTTGGTTTTGTCCTATCTGAAGAGAAATGGATCGTTTACTGACTGATTGACTGACCGACTCTTCGACGAATGAGAAAAGAGTATATCTATCTAAACTGAAGTCTAAAACTGAAAAAAACGCCGTTGAGTCATCATCTTCCTAAGGACAGAGCTCCAAGATCCGAATCATCGAGGTGGGTGTGGATGGAGTGAGTGAGATTGATATCAATGTTCACACAAGATTTGCTGAAGGTCAGAAACAAACAAAATTAGACGAAGTAATATTTTTCAACATTCGTGGACTAGATAACCTATGGAAATATTAATAAAAAATGGATCAGAAACCCAAAGAGAAGTATTAAAATCAATGATATCGGAATTTGGAGAGGTCGTTGGAGACTTTGAAGAGGTACCTCATGATATGGAAGCGGAGGATGAAGAAAAAAGGGACTTTGCCAAAACTGTAAGTAATATTATGTCTGGAAATATAAACTGAAGCTCAAACCAAGCAAGAAACTACCAGTTGTTTTTGCCAGTCACGGGAAAGAAGGTTGAAATACATTGTGAATTTCAAGCGACTCAATGTTTTAAATGTTTGAAGTTTGGTCACAAGAAATCTGGATATAAGGAGAAAGACCGAATGTCCTACTCAGCGTATTCTGAATATTTGAGGAGGGAAATGAACCTGCCCTTGAGGGTAGAGAGTGAGCAAAGTCGTAAGATAACCGAACTGCAGCGCTAAGGGATGAAAGGGAAGAAACGGGACAAACGGGAGTGGAACCTATCACAGAATGTGAAATACCAGGCACAAGTTTTAACGTAGGATCGGTACCAGAGGAGAATGAGACTCATCAAGAAAACCCAAGAACAACGGATACGCTTAAAGAGGATTGGAAAATTATTCTTAGAAAACGACCTACATGAATAAAAAAAGGGTCTGGATGCAAGAACGCCCAAGACAGTAGGGAAACGTATATATGGAAGCCGCTAGAAGAAGCAAAGAAAAAACTACGGGAGAGAAGTCCGTCCATAGAGGACGAGGACAAGGACGTCGGAACTAGGGGTGCGGGGGGTGCGGCCGCACCCCCTCCATCCGCCCCCCCCCCCAATCAGCCTCCCTACCCACAGCATTATGCTTAAAAATAAATAATCTGAATGTAAACTGAATTTGTCTGACTTACTACATTTATCTCATAATGCACAGATCTAGGCTATGTGACATGCAGCCTGGCATAGGCTACTGTACGGAGCCAGCCTGGCATCTGACAGCTCAGTGTGACGTAGGCTAAATAAACAAACAAAGTCTTTGGTTTCGTGGGCATTGTTGTTTTGCTATGATCGCGCGCATTGCTGTTAGCTTACATGACAATGTGAGTTCAATGAACCAGCTATGTCTTAGAAAAGAATTTCAGATTTTTTTAAAAGCCGCTGCGTAAGATTCCTGGGGTGCCAGGGACTGCAAATCGGGATGGGGTGTTATGGTAGCTAATGGTGGAAAGGGTACGCACGGATCCTGACCTTGAGAACTGGATGAAAAAAAGAGATAATTTGATGTCTGGCATCATCCAAAATGAAATTTTGAAGCTGTTTGTGCATGACATTCATAGAAAAATCAGAGCTAAAGCATCCCAAAGTCCTTTTTTTAGCTTAACTGCTGATGGACCACCGACCTCAGTGGCAAAGAACAGTTTTCATGCAATATACAGTTTGCTGATCACAATCTGGACATTCAGAGTTTCTTATTAGGCTTTTACAACCCCCCAGACACCTTGCAGCCCCAAACCCGCTCCATGCTGTCGGAGGTGGAGAAGCTCATAAAGCTCTGTCTGGCCGTGCCCATGTCTGTCGCGGCATCCGAGCGCCCTTTCTCTGCCTTGTGCAGATTGAAAACCTGGCTGCGCAATACCATGAAGCAGGAAAAACTTACGCATTTGGCCATTATGAATGCGCATAGTGACCTTCTTGATGATGCGATGTTTCGGCCCTGCTTGAAGAATTCATCAGCAGGTCAACTGAGGGAAGGTCCACTTTTGGAAAAGTGTGAAAGCCCTTTGGAGCGCAAACTGTTCTTTTTCTGAATGCTGTTTTTATAGCCTAGTTTTATGTATTTTAATAAAGGCTTGATTTATTAATTCATTTATTTCGTTTCATTTTCTTAAGAATTAAGATGCTGCATTATAGTTCGTTACTCATTGATACTGTAAGTGTGCGTCTCTCCCCGACCCTCCCAAAAAAATCCCGCCCCCCCTCTCAGAAAATAGTTCCGTCCATGGACGAGGAAGGTCGCCACGAGCCTGAAAAAGAATGTCACCGCCTATAAAAATAATAGACAACGACGCCGTCTACGAGAGAGTACAAATTTTACGGACTGGGACGATTGGTAACTACAAAGCCTTTTATCATACAACTAATGATCAATCACATAGTTGAAACGTATAAATATTACATTATTGTAACTTTAATCATAGTTTTATCTTCATACCCACCCCTATTTACTTTTAATATGACAAACTCTCTTAAGCTAATTTCTCTTAACGCAAACTCCATTTATGACACACTTAAACAAAAAAAGGTTTTAATTAAGTTTTATCACTGGAACTGATGTTCTCTCTATATGCGACACAAGATTGAAAAAATATAAATTAAGGCTTGAATTAACTTCAATTTACCAAGTAATTTTGTACCGGCAGTAACAAAATTAGCTAACCACCCTTCTAGGGGAATTTTATTGATCATTAGGAAATCTTTAAACCGTATGTATAGAAAAAGACGATAGAGGCAACTATTGTGTAGTGTCCATAACATGGAGTGGAAAGTTGATTAAATCGTATCCATTTACGGACCTAATACGATGTCCCCCAATTTTATGATAAAATTAATTTGGAAGTTTTAACTGACAATAACAAAACTTTGACCATATCTTATTAATGGGATTTTAATATATCTCTGGATCAAGAAAGAGATACATTTAATTATAAGTGTACAAGCAATAAAAAATCAAATGCAGCTTTGAAAAAGTTGCTGACCGAAAGGAGTTTGTTAGATGTAGCCATGAAATTTTCAAAAAAAAACCTATTCATTCTTTCTTTATACATAATAGAGACGGGACAGTTGTTAAAAGCTCCCGGCTAGACTACTTTTTTATATCGAGTGAACTTTACTCCAGCATTTCCAACTACCAATCACTGCCTGCATATTTATCTGATCATAATGCCATTATGCTTGAACTAAGACAACAAGGAAAGCAATGCAGAAATCAATGGAAACTGAATACTAGGCTTTTACAAGATACTACGACTCATTCAAAGATTAAGGAAATAATCCAAGAGATCCTTTTAAATTAAGATTCAATATAATTAAAACACCTCTAATGCTTTGAAATTAATTTTAGACTGCTCTAGGAGAGAGTATATAAATTAGATGTTAAATTAATTCAACAATCAAGCAACAGTCAAATGCTTTGAATAATGTAGAGAGGAAAGCAAATGAATATCTAGCAACTGATGAGAGAAATAAAAAAAAAATAATTAAAGTGCCCAGGACACTTAATACGAAGTGGGTTGACGACACTTCCAAGTGACCAAATGATTTTAAAACGTGTGAAAAAACATGAAGAAAGTGCTATGTCAAAGAAGAATATAAGAGCAATATATGACACAAATGGCACATTAATAGAAAACCCTAAAGCGGTGATGGAAACCATTAAATGTTTCTACAGTGATTTGTATAATGGTAGTGATGATTTCAATGAAATAACCAAGACTAGGAGAACTTTTGGACCCAGGGTCCCTACTTTTCCTTATGAAGCTGGTAACCTTTGCAATCTGGAGAAGGCAAAACCATTCTTTAAACTATAGAGCTAGACATTACATGTGCTGAGATTGAACAATATATATCAAATTTTAAAAAAACCTCAATAAAGCTCCCGGCCCGGATGGCTTTCCAATGGAATTTTATACAAAATATAATGAACTTCTATCTCCTCTTTTACAACAAGTTTTTAAAGAAGCAACAGTTAAGGTACTTTTGAAACTTACTTAACAGTAGGGAAACTTATTTTAATCCCAAAACTGGAAAAGACCCACGTTTTATTGATAATTTACGTCCTCTCACAATGCTAAATGTAGCTTATAAAATATATAGCGATATTTTAGCACAGAGAATCAAGAAAATTTTAACCAATACTTTTACATCCCGCTCAGAGGGATTCGTGCAGGCCGTTTACATGGAAGATGTCAGGCACGTGCACAGATAAAAGCTAGGTGGTGCTAGAGCACCTGCTCTTTTGCCCTCTGGAGAAATGTGCCCTTTTTTGACTGATGTGTTTTTTTATATTGTTTGTTTTGTGGCACATGGACATCATGACATAGCTCAATTTTGTATAATTTTATATATAAAAGTATTTATTATGACCCAAAAATTTGTCTACATCGTGTCTTTCTGACTCTCAGTTCCTTCTGCAGTAGGCACAGGAAGTTCAAATCTACTCAATCCTTCTTGATGAAACCTCTGACGTGTCACGCCAAGAACAGGTGTCATTTGTGGTGCGTTATTTTCATGAGATGCACATCAAAGAGAGATTCATTGACGTTTGCACAGTTGACACAACTACAGGCCAGGAGCTGGAGAAGACATTGCTCTCACTTCTGCAGAAGAATGGCCTTGAGATTAATAATGTTTATGGCCAAGGCTACGATGGAGCAGCAAACATGAGTGGCATGTATAAAGGTCTTCAAGCCAGATTGCGTGCACACAATGAAAAAGCCCTCTATGTGCACTGCAAGGCACACTGCCTAAATCTGGTCTTGGTGGAGGCTCCAAAGTCAAACAAGCATTTTGTCACCTTTTTGACATAGTGGAGAAATTACATACTTTTTGCTCTGCCTCAACAAAGCGCCATGTAGCCTTGGTGAAATGGCAGAAGACTCTGTATCCTGGTGAGCGTGTTTTGGAGCTCCAGAAGCTGTCCGATACCAGATGGGCATGCAGGGAGGCAGCACTGAAGGCCCTGAAGAGTAATATGAATGCTATTTTCAAGCTTCTTGGTGACATCATTGACAAGGAAGATCCACCTGACCTGGCCCGAGGTGATGCTGAGACATGCAATTGACTTTGTATTCCTTCTCTGCCTGGAAATCACCAACCCAGTATTCTTCCAAACTGCTGTGGCATCAAATGACCTGCAGAAAGAAGGCCTGAACCCCTCCACTGCCTACAAAGTGATTGACGGTTTGCTTCACACGTTGAACATCATGAGGTCTGAGGAGAGGTTTACAGAAATATTTGGTCTTGCAACAGAGAAGGCAAAGAGCCTCGGCATTGAAGTACCTACTGTGGTGCCTGGTCAGCAGAGAACAAGGAAAGTGCCAAAGCGTTTGTTAGACAACCCAGCAGTGTCTCAAGTGGGTCACCAGTTTGAGTCTGTGGAAGCATATTTCAGGTGCACTGTCTACTACACCTTTCTGCAAAGCATGATTGGCGAGCTTAACAGGAGGTTCAAGGGGGACCAGGACAAAGCTACTCCCACTGATAAAATATCAGGTCCTTCCATTCCTTAACTGTACATGCCGAATGGACTCGCCAGCTCAACCCAGAAGCAAAGGAAGCTGTGCATACCCTCTGTGATTTTTATGGAGAAGACGAGGACCGGCTGTTGGCAGAGCTGAAGGTCTTCCACGCCAGCTTTCCTTCAAAAGACCTAAAAGAAATATTTGAGATTTTGAGGGAAAACAACGGCCAGCGCAGCTTTCCAGCCTTTTCCAAAATGATTAAAATCTATGCGACACTGCCAGTGACAACCGCCTCTGTAGAGAGGTCATTCTCAAAGCTCAGCCTCATCAAAAACAAACTAAGAAGTCTGTGTGGAGAAGAACGTCTCTCAGATCTTATGCTGATTTCCATTGAGCAAGATCTAGAAATAAACCACAGAGAGGTAATCAGAAACCCTAGGAGGATGCTTCTCTAGGACCAGGAGGAAAAAGACACAATAGCAACCCCTATATATTTGTTTTTTCTTTTGCATTTTTGGATTTCACAGTTTTTGGTTACATATTTGTAATAATAAAAACATTTATTTTCTCAGCTCAGGCATTAAGTTTATTTATTTTTTGTATTCTTTACCATTGCATACAGTAACAGGGTTGCAAGTAAAAGTGAAAGGGTTGTAAGTAACATGGTTGCAAATCCTTGCTAATTTTAGGTTTTCTGTGGAATAAATGCTAGCTGTGGAGATAGCTGTTGCTATTTACCAAGTGGCTATTTAGTATATTACATAAATATATATGTAAACTTATTTTCGTTAAGTATTTGTCTATAATGATAATTTGCAAGGTTGCACGAAACAAGGCTGACATTGTTATAAAAATATGAAAATAGAACAGAGGAAAACTTTTGCTTATCATATTTTGTTAATAAAGTGATTGACGACGTCACAACCAGTGTGTCATGTGACTCACACCTTTTACTTTTACCATGCAAAAAGGGACAAGCTGACGGGGTTGCATGCAAAGTGAGGGACACAGGTTGGTTCATTGCATAGTAATACTTATTTAAAATATTATGTTGAATGAAAAATGTTTCCACATCTACAAGAAATATCTAAAGACAAAATTATGCAAAGGTAAGGAGTTTTAAATGTTATTTAATAGATGAATCTGAGATGCCATGTCTAGCTACACTTGATGAACCATTCCAGACCAAGAAACCGACCCGTTAAACCCACTCCAAACAGCCAAAACCCAATTTTTTTCGTCCGCACTGCGCGCGGACGAACTATTGCGGGCGCGCTTCGCGCCCGATTAAAATGCCCTTTTTAAAATCTGAGCACCACTAACTCTGAATGGCTGTGCACGCCCCTGGAAGATGTTAGTGCGGGGGATCAAGATGCAATATCACAAAACAGGAACATAATTTAGATGTTGCTGTCATGGCAATAGATTTAAAAAAAGCGTTCGACAGCATCTCACATCAATGGATTTTAGATTGTCTTCGTATACAAGGTTTTAGCAATACTTTTTAAATATGATATCAGTTTGTTTTTTAATATAAGTACATTTAACCAAACAACAGATAATATTTTTAGTGTGAAAAAAGGATGTCAAGGTCTCCCCGACGTTATTTATTTTAGCATTAAATCCGTTACTCGATCAGATAAGTAATTGGATGGCTATCAAAGGTTTGGAAATTGGTAGTAAATAAATCAAAATTGAAGCTTTTGCTGACGACATTACCATGGCATATGGTGGCACCCAAAGTATATACATAAGTCGATTGAAAAGCTTATTGAAGCATATGGAATATATTCTGGATTGGATATAAATTTTAAAAAAAAAAAATATATTATTACTTCTGCCACCGTTGAATTAAGAAATAAAGATATTCAAATGTTCCTTGTTGACCAAAAAACGGAATGACCTCCAATAGATGGAATTAATTGCTTCAAAGTCTAAATGTAAGTTATCTGTAATGCCCCATACACCCCTATTGAACCCACACAAATTCAATTTTAAAGTATCCGGATATTTTATCTCTCTGTGACACACGACTCAGGAAAATCAATTCAAATTTAAATATTCCGCTTAAGTACGAAGTTTTTTTTGGTTTCCGCGGTAAACAAGTCAGCAAACATCCTTCCAGGGGAATTCTAGTGTTTTTAAAAAAGGAATTAAAACCAAGATGCATTGCTCAGGACGAGGGGGGGTAACTATTTTATGAATTTTAATATTTTATCTTTTTGGACTTTTTTTATTCAACATAATATGTGGCCAAACATGAAGATATTAAAATTTAGTATATTTTTTAAATATTAATTATATATATATATAATGGTAAAAAAAAGAAACTTTAATTTCGCCCTTTTTATAGTTACTTTAAAGTTGTGTCATCAGCCAATGGCTTACATTTCGAATTTATCTTATTAATTTCCTTCATATTGACTTTTTTTTTTTTTTAGTTTAAAGGTTTATTACTGTATACCGTATACATACATATATACATATACATTACAAAGACATAATATAATAGTACAATACATGCATAAAATAAAGAACGCGACCACACAAAGGGGTATATGCGCTACAACAGTAAATGTAAGTTCTAGTTTATAGTATAGTTTTCTTCAATAAGTTTTTTCATTTTTTTACATTTCATTAATTTTAAAATACGAAGTACTTCATCTTCTTCTTGCGATGAATCATGCCTTTCATACGATAGTGCTGGACATCTGTTGATAAGATGATCTGCACTCTGAGTCTCTTCCATGCAGACGTTACACATTCCATCAGTTGACTTTTTCCATTTGCTTAAGTGAGCGAGGAAAGGTCCATGGCCGGTGTAAGCTTGAACTATAAGTTTAAGGTTTTCTCGTTCATATTTGACAATCTTTTGTTGAGGCTTTTCTAACATTAGATGAGTATGTTTCATACTTTGGTCTTTTTTGTATCTGTTACACCAGGCAGCATAAAAGAAGTCATTTACTTTTTTCTTGATGTAGCTTGGTGATGTTCCTACAATTTTCCTGTTTTGACTTTCTGTGCCACTCTTTGCTAGACAATCTGCAAATTCGTTTCCTGTGACATCAGAATGGCCTTTGCACCAATCTAAGTGTATCTTTTTTCTTTTTTCACTTCATGCATAATTTTTGGCATCTTTTGACTACGTCACTCTTGGTGAATGGGTTTAGGATAGCTGCAATAGCTGATTGAGAATCCGATCGTATTACAACGTTTGCTGATGGTTTTTCCATTCGAGTGAGCGTTTCTATTGATTGTGCAATAGCAAAGACTTCCGCTTGGAAAACTGTAGCTTCTTTATTTAATGATACAAAGGAGTGATGGAGTGATGTATCACCTCGGGTAATAGCCCAGCCAGCACCAGTATTGCCATTTTCATCTTTGGATCCATCTGTGTATATAACAATGTCAGGTTTGTTGACTTCTTGGTTATTTATCCATGTGCGACTACCTTTGATGTAATCACTGGATTGATTTAACTGTAGTTGAGTAAGTAGTTTATCACTCGAGAAACGGTGGCCACGACGTTTGGGAAGGTCACCAATTCCATCCCAAGTGTCTTGGAGGAAGTGTTTAGTTCTCCACCTTGATTTTGTAGCCTGGGCTTGGAGGAACAAGTCGAGAGGAATTATGCCCAAGACAGCTTCCATACCTGCTGTTGGGGTTGATCGAAGCGTTTGGGTCATTGCTAAAAGTACTTTTCTCTGAATGGTATTTAATATTTTAATTGCACATTTCTTTTTAGCAATTGAATGTCCCCATATGAGGCACCCATAGGAAATAATTGGTCTGGCCATTGCTTCATATAGCCAGAGAATTTTTCTGGTGTTAGTCCCCATTTTTGGCCTATCACTGCCTTTGTCATGTTCCATAGACGAGCTACCTTGGCAGCCTTGTCTTTAAGGTGTTCCATCCAGTTGAAACTTTGATCGAAAACCACACCTAAGTACCTAATTTGTGTTGAATAATTTATCTTTTTGTCGTTCATTTCCAAATGTGGAAAGTGTCTAGATCTCAATTTGTAGGCTTTTGAGAAAACAATGGCGCTAGATTTTGCTGGGTTAAAGGTCAGACCATTCATTCTACCCCATTCAAGGACCTTGTTAATAGTTTCTTGCATTTTGTTGACTAGAGTGGGGGGATGTTTTCCACTTATTAATAGAATAATATCATCAGCATAACCCACTGCCCTTACTGGTCCTTTCTGGAATTTTGTCAGCAGTGAATCCATGACGATATTCCATATCAATGGTGAAAGAACTCCTCCCTGAGGACTTCCGCGCCTTGGAGTGATGCAAATTTTTTCACCTTTCAACTCAGCTGCAACAGTTCGAGTACAGAGAAGACCTTTATACCAGGATTTTATGTTTTCCGGGATTCCCAGTTTGTCCATTCCCAAATCTGCTGATTGAAATCGCAGATAATCAAATGCACCTGTGCAATCAAAACTAACAGCAAGTGTACATTGTTGTTGAAATATTGATTTTTCTACTGTGTCAGTTACCTGTGATAAAGCAGTCTCAGTAGAAAGGCCCTTTGTGTAGGCATGTTGAGAGTTTAGTGATGGAATTGTTTCTTCAATTTTCCACTGTACGATTCGTTCCAGCCCTTTGAGGAAAAAATTTGAAAGGGTGATTGGTCTGAAAGATTTGGCAGTGCTGTAATCATCTTTACCAGGTTTGGTATAAATACTACTTTCATTTTACGCCAGAGTTTTGGAGTGTAGCCAGTACATATTATAACTTGATATAGTTTTGAGACATATTTAATCATATTATCTCCAAGTTGCTGTAATACTACAGGTTTTAAGCCATCTGGTCCTGAGCTTTTGTAAGGGTCAAATGAGTTTAAAGATTCTCTAACTCTGCTGGTGTCAATAAAGTCAGTATCGAAGTTTGTTACTTGTGATGGTACTTCAAAGACACCATCTATTGTAGAGTCAGGGAAGTGAGTTTCCATTAATAGCTGTAGGGATTGTTTGGGTGATTGCGTATAGCCCTGATCAGTTTTGAGGAGACCAATAGAGTTTGAGGTAGAATTTTGACTTCGGATGAGTTTGGTGATATCTTTGGGACTTTCCACTTTAGTGCAGAATTTTTTCCATGATTCTTTTTGTTCCTTCCTCAGGGCTGCTCGATAAGTATTTCTTGTGATGAGATATTCTTCTCTGTGTGAGCTGAAATTACGTTTTGGCTCAAGTTTATTAAGCTTGTGCCTTAGGGTGGCTAGATGCTTTGTCCACCATGGTACCGATTTTGCCTTCACTGTTTTTTGTACAGGAGAAGCAATGTCAAGGGCTTTCCCTATTATATTGTATAATGACTCTGTACATTGATCAATTGTACATGCATTAGGAAGTATAGCGGGTAAGGAGTGCGCTTCAGAATGTAACCTAAAGGTATTCCATCGAGCCCTTCTGAGGTTTCTTGATCGATCACTAATAGGTTTGTATTTCCCAAAATTAAATACCAAGTACCGATGGTCTGACATTGAAGGCCGAAAATCTACATGCCATCCTGTGATCTCAAATTTTTTGAAGGCATAGTGATTAATTAACGTAATATCTATGGTTGAGCTAGCTCGTTGAGTAACAAATGTGGGCTCATTTCCCTCATTTATAACAACAAGGTTATTTTCATCTATAACTTTCTCAAGAATTTCTCCCCTGGTGTCTGTATATTTACTACCCCATAGATGATTATGAGCGTTTGAGTCCATGGCAAGGAGAAGTGGCTGCTGTTTGCATTCACAATGTTTAATTAGATTTATTAATGTTTCCTCCTCAATAGACAGTAATTGGTCAAGGTACGCCACGCAGACATATGTCATTGCATCCTCAACTTTCAGACAAATAGTACAGATATCTTTGTTAGAAAATTCAGGGACGAACCATGCATTCAAATTATTGGATGTTCTTATGCATGCCCTTGGGTGTGTATCAGGTTACTGTGCACAGTGTAGCCATTGAGGTTAAGACATTTGGTTGTACCTTTGAAGAGGTACGGCTCAGTTACTAGAGCTATCTGAGATGCTCGTAGTTTGAGTTCAGAGTTGGCTGCTTTTGAATGTTGTGTATTAATATACGAACAACTAATCATTTGGTTTCTTTGTTGGGGGATCAACCATTTTGGCTACCTCCTCGAAGAATTGACCCATTGTCGACTGTTTTTTACTTCGAGGAGGTTTAGTTTTCCCTGAGTTTTTATTTTCAATTTCATTTGTTTCCAGGGAAGGAGTTACATCAGAGTCAGGCGCTCGCTCTCCAGGAACCCTTTTGATGGCACATCCTCGTTGACAACACTCCCCCCCGTACAATTGTTTGCGCCATCACCAACAATGACACTTGATGTCTGTTGACCAGGGCTACCGTTACCGGGTTCAGAATTATCTCCCTTATTCTCTTTCTCTGAGGTTTCTTCGCATTCTTGGATAATAGGCGCGCGCCCGAGGGTCCTGGAAGCGAACCTTCCCTGCAGATGCCACTTTTAATGTAAAGTCATTTGCTTGCAGATCCTTAAATGCTGTTTGATCTACACGCAGGTGAACGACTTTACCCAACTGAGTAATTTCGGATTTTACAATCTCCACCTTACCTTTTACATGTAGGGTCTTACATTGGTAGGCGATAATCTGACCAAGTACTTCATCACCGATATTCCCCGTGACTCCCCTGATGAAGCCAGTGAGTCTTGTCTGAGCATCTTTTTCCGCTCTTATTTTCTCTACCTATCCCACTATTAGTTGGCCTTAGTGTGATTATTGAAAAACACGCTGTAATGCTTATTTATATCCAATCAGAGGCAATTCTATCGAAACATATAGGGTACAAAAAACAAGAGCTAGACAAATTGCCAAAATTAGTGATGCTCCAGTTGTGTTCGTTTTAAAATTTAAAATGGCTACGTGCTCTTCATATTCGCACTATGTATGGTTTTGAAATGAGGGTTT
>CP045893.1:8063702-8164656 GCA_013387185.1 Caligus rogercresseyi
CGAAATTAACATTTAACAATTGTAATTCATGGCTCGTTACGAAATTAACATTTAACGGTAATTATATTATTATAATTTAACATTGAAATTAAGTAACTGCTGTAAAAATTTTGGGTGAACATACCTGCAGAACGGATCATCTTCCACAGATGCTTCCCTCTCCTCCAGCTGGCTCTCCTCCACTCCAGACTTGGCCGCTAGCTCCTCCACCAGGCGCCGCTGGATGGTGTCAGTCTGGGCCCTGGACTTGGTCATGTTCTTGACCGCCACCAGCTTGTAGTGGGGTGCAGGGCCGTGGCCATCAAGAGATCATCATCCTCAAAGAGATGACCAAACCTGGCCTTGAACCCCTGCCTGCCATTGTGGTCCAGCAGAGCGTCCACTAAGGTTTTGGCGTGACTGAAAATAATAATTATTTATAATTAATAATTAAATTTTATAAAGATTCTTTAATTTACTTCATTAAACACTGAACGGCTATAAATTAACATTTAACGGCAATTTTTCAACCATAATTGTTTAAAAATATGAAATTAAAAAAAAAATCTTCAGCATTCTGATTTTTGCATTTATTGTTTATACATTCAAATGATTAAATTACCTAAGGTTCCCATCTGACTGAAGCTTCTCAAGCTTGAGCTTCATGATAACAGGCTGGGGAGGAACATGCCCATGTACGCCTTCTCCTCGCCTGGAGATTGTCCAGGCATGCGGCCACTGGCTCCATGGCTGTGACGTACTCCTTCATTATGGTCACGTCCTCCTCCACAAACACAGACACTTTCTGAAAAAGAATAATTTAATTAGTTGTCGTTTATTTTCATTGAATAAAATTAAAAAATTATACATATTTTGTTTAAGTTTAAATTAATTTCTTACCGGATGCGCTGCAGAAGCTCGTTAAACTCCATGAACTTCTGTGGGTCCTCCAGCTGTTCCAGCAGGCACTTGAGGGCATCAAACATGCTGTTCCAGCGGGTGGCCCCTGGGGTCTTCAGCTTCTTCTTGAGAATGCCCCTCATCTGGTATGCTGCCACAGTTTTCCTGAGAAAAACTTTAATTAAAAATCTGAAATCTGAATTACTAACGTTTATAATGTAATTTTAACCTTTATTACGTTATTAACATATAACGTAAACGGTAATTATTAATAATTATACTTGTTTTGGCATGTCCAGACAGCTGTAGCCTTGGCCAGTGTCTTAACAAAGGCCGGCCTTGGGGAGGTTGTCCAGTTGGCCACCTTTGCCGTGTCCCTGGTTGCCAATAAGTTGATGGTGTGGGCACTGAAGAAAAAAGAAGTAAGGAGTTAATAACTTAATGTTAATAAATTAAATTAATAACTTGGTAATTTAATAAGTTAATCTCAAAACTATTCATTGGTAGTTAATTGAATTTGGTACTGTAAATGCAGATAAACTTTTAATTATATAGATAAACTGATAATTTATTTATAAAAATAAATACCCACAACGCCTGTGCTTTGGGAGCTCAAGATCCTGGTTGAAGAACCACTCTATCATGTTGGGGTCCTGGTTCACATTGTCCAGGGCATCCGCCACTGAGACAGCTGCGGGGTCCACCAGTTCACCGTCCTCATCTGGGAGTGGCACCTCCTCAGGCTCCTGGTCCAGTTGACCATGGAGTCAGCAGCGTCAACCTGGGCATGAAGAACTTTTTTAGTTTTTTTCCTTTTTTATACTTTATATTTCAGTTTTAAAGACATTTGTTAAAAGAACATAAAGTTAACCAATATTATTTTTTTAATGTTACCTGCGCATCAAGAAGCTGTCTCTGAGCTTCCACACCGTAGTGTTCAAACGCAACCACATAGTTAGCGCCGTTATCCGTGGTCGTTGTCTGCACCTAAAGTAGAAACATTTCTAAAATATAAATACTATATAAATATTAAATGTAATAATAATAATAGAAATTACTAATATAAATACTTATATAATATAACATATAATACTAATAGTAAATTAGTAATATACATAATATACTGCTACTTGTATTATTTATTTATTTATTTTTGTTCTTTCTTCACTCAAGTTTTTCTTTGTTCTGGATGCCAAAATCCATGTGCATCTGGCAGATGGCACGGAACTTTCCAGTTTGGCTTACCGTGACCTCCCTGCACCCAAGGACGGCCTTCTGCCTCCTGATGGTGGTGGGATCGATTCAATGGACCGTCATACCCAGAAAGCTACGGCTGTGGGCCGTCCAGCTGTCAGCTGTTGAAAAAGTAATTAAATAACTAAATTATTTAATAAATTATTAAATAACTAATTATTAATAAATTATTAAATAACACTTCAAAATAAAGTACCTGCACTGCACGCACATACATAAAGACAATTAATAATAATCAATTACAATATTATTATTTTTATTTCTGAAGTATTTTATTTAAGTAACTTTACTAATAAACTTGCGTAAAAAAGTATCACAGGCCACATAGTTTTGCTGACATAGTAGGTGCGTCAGCTCTGACTTGGCCTTGGACCCCATGACCTTCAGGTCCCTGGACAGCTTCCTGCGGGACGGCACCGCAAGTCCGGGCTCAGGTACTTCAAGAAGTCCCTGAACCGTTCACTGTCCGTGAGACTACCGGGCACCATATCTTGTATGATGAATCTGAACAATGAAATATGGTACTGGTTACTGGTAGACTAAAAAAAGTCATAAACCTAACATCTTTTAAAATTGTCATATCTTTTTAAGATTTTATTTTTTACACAACCATGTGCTTGCTTACCTATAGTATATGTTCAAGGCCTTTTTCTAGCTGAACTTCTCCTTGAGGGCTGTCTCTATGGAGGACTGCCTCTGCCTCTTCTGGCTGTGGGTGGACATGCCTGAGACCCAAGTCTGATTCACTTGTCCCAGAGAAGTGTTTGCCCCGCTTGAACCCACCCTCTATAGCCGCCAGTAACTCATTCACCAGGCTGGGGTTGTGCTGAAAGATGAAAATTATATTATTATTATTATTTAGTATTAATTGTTGTGTACATTATAAATATTAAATAATTAAAATATTTAAAAGTATGTGTCATGTGACTGAATCAACAAGACTAAGTAAATTATTTACATTTATTATTTAACCCATTAGAACCGAAAGTTAAATAGTGATTGTAGAACAATGAAAATTTTATGACTATTTTTCTTGACACATAGAACATTTGTTCAAAATTTCAACCAGATTGAACTAGTCTCTGCTGAAAAATTTGAACGTCGAAAAATCGACGCTCATTATTTTTTTATGTCCTTCGAGGTCGTGGGTCTCAAAATTTACCTTTGTCAGGTTTAGGAGATAGTTCGGTTCATGTGACACAATGGAAAGATATTCTATTGTTACAATTGCATCGGCAATATATCGTACCAAGCCCCACCAAAAAGTAAAAAGATGGAGTAACAAATTAAATGATTCAGCTTTCAGTCCTTCACAACATATATCAATATAACCAGTATATGGGAGGCACAGATCTAATGAATCAGAATATTAATAATTATCGAATAGGTATTAGAGGAAAAAATGGTGGTGGCCAATATTCACCCGGGTAAACGACGCCTCAATAAATAACGTATGGCAGATTAACAAAGAGTGTGAAACACTATGTATTTCACAGTTACATTTCCGAATAGATATAGCCATGGCTTATATAAAGAAATATGACATAGAGCCTAAAGCATCTGGAAAGAAAAAAGTATAACCCAGGAGAGATTGACTACCGATTTCATGGAAATTGTCAGATAATTCACCCGGAATACTGTAAATTTAACGTTGGACTTTGTATCGATTGTTTAGAAATTTATCACAAAATATAATTATTAATTATATTATGTGAGTTAATATAAATTAGTAAGTAAATGACTTTTGTTTTCTATGAAGAATAAATAATTATGTAGAAAAATATGTATGTAGAATTTATTTTTCTTCTAAAGAATAAAATAATATAAAATGTATTCATTAACTCGTAGTGTTAATTTTTGGACATGGGGCCTATTTTAGAAGATTGGCTTTATGAGCAAAAATAAAATGAATGTTTGATATATTTTTAGATGAATCAAGAGAAAAATAATAATTCCGGAGTTAATGGGTTAAACAAGAATTATAAAAATTAACGGTGGGTCCTACTTGGTCGCCGTGTTAGAAAACCGCGCCTTGACGCGAACACAGGAGACAAATGAGCGTCTCCAGAGTTTTCCCTGTCATTGGTAGTGTCCGTAGGGGGTACTGAACGTGGCCTTGTCCGAGGTAAAGACGACGCCCAAAAGGGGTAACATGGAGACGCCAAGATCCGTGGCCTCTCCGTTCACGGCAGCTACGAGGGCCAACTCCTTGCCATCGAGAAAACTAAGAACGAGGCGTTTAATGGCATTCGCGAGGAACTCCGCGTTTTTTCGCTGCTTCTCAACGAACATGTATGTGAGGAGGTCAGGACTATTCCGTGGCTGAACACCCTTCCAAGAACCAAGATTATGAGGACCCGGCACTGAACGTGTTTTTGATACCGTTGATGGTGGAACAGAGGATGATTTGAGCGAAGCAGAAGTAGAAGCGCACGAAGATGTCCATGTATGCCTTGTGAATCCCTCGAACTTTGTTGACGTCCAGCTCCTCCTTGGATGCAGATGAGGCAATTTCCCTCCTTGTCGAAGGAATACTGCGTGGGGCTCTTCCAGAGTTTAAAGTACTCTGAGGAGGGGAGTTTTTGAAGCATGTTTAGTGTCTGTTTATTTTCGAGGGACTCCGGGCCCACCGAAATTATGACGCGAAACGCTCTCATCAGTTATGTCTTGCCAGAGCTGCCCAGATATGTAGATCGCTTGTCCCAGACGACGAGGCCCTCACTGTCTTCCTCGTCAGGTCGCTCATAAAATACTAAAAGAGTCAACGTTTATATATATATATATATATATATATATATATATATATATATATATATATATATATATATATATAATTATATATTATATTTAAGAGGTCTTAAGAACTAGCTTTTGTGACGAGAAGTTCATTGAAGTACTAACCCGGGTCGTACAGATGAATGAATCTCCCATAAACACATCCATCCCAGAACGAGTCAGTCCCATAGATCAATCTGGATCAGCGAGTCCCGTTGAACATATTCATGAGCCGAGTCAGTGCTAGGAGCGACCACATTGATGAAGGAGCTCCCAAACGTCTCGTCTCCTCCTCCGATCATTGAGGAGGAGGATGAGACGAGACGGGGCAAATATAATGACTGGAATCATGCCACCCGTCCACTCCTCCCATTCGAGAATTTGATCCCAAGCAATGATGAATCAATGTAAACAATACCAATAATAAGAACAAGGCAGGAGCACTCTGCATGACGAATACTTTTTTATTCTTCTTCTATAATAAGTAGAATAATAGAGAGGTTTGTGAGGAATGTTAACACAATGGCGTGTTGAAGTGTTGTTTCTCTTTGTTTCTAGCTGTGTGTTCTGGCCCTCCATGGAGACGTGTTATCAAGGGAGATGTCCAACAGTGTCATAAAACCTTGAAACCGTCGAAGGAAACTAGCGAAAAGGAGCTGCGAAGCCTTATCCCCTAAAGAGTCCGTCTTCTTTGAGCATATCGAAGTTGAAGCATGCTCAAGACCATCATATCAATGACTTCTGAGTAAACATGTGAGGTTTGGGTGGTACAAGTGAGACGGATGCGACACACCACTCGAGGAACATGATCCTTTACGTTATCAAGATTGTGCTTTTTCATGCCTCCCCTAGACGATCTTTGAAAAGAAATGCTCAACCCAGAACATCAAGGCTTACGCGAATGATGGAATCAACCACTAGTCATTCCAAGCAGACTCGAAGGAAGGGTTCGGCTCTTTTATAGGAGTATAGAATGGAGTTGCCCTAAAAAGTCTAAGCGATTCCAAAGCACGTGACAAGTATTGCACATGTAAAGGGAACTACGAAGGAGAACAATTCTCAGCGCTGGAGTGAAAATGCAACAGGTTTGAACCACGTTAATTACTTGTACTATGGTAGCAAAGCTGTCACTTTTCAGCTTGGCGAAATATGTGGATTATTGGGCCTTCATCGACTTCATTGTGGATGGCCAGAGAATTTAATTTTCTTCTGGACCAAGTGCCTAATGTGGCGGCTCACCTAAAGAATGAGAAGAGCATCCAGGATTTCGCTACTCCAATGTTGAAGGATCCCTTAATTCGGAGTCTGTTCTTCCCGTTCCCGTAGCATTGGCTATGGAGGTCAAACTGTTCCTTGGAATTATGATTGTTTCATCTAAAACCTTTGTGATAACTGCCCCTTTTCACAACTTTACCAAGAAGGATGCTGCCCTTCCTTGAAATGAAGAGTGTCAGGTGAGTTATTGTCATACATGAAAAAACAATTACTGTTGTTCATATTATCTTTTACTGCGATCCCCTTGAGATGCCTAGTGTGAGAAAAATAAGGAAAGGGAGATGATTAATAAATATAATATTAATACATTTTAAATATATAAGTTTGTCTTCTATGCATCATGTTTTAAAATTAAAATGAATTCATTTTTTTCAGGCAATTCGAAAGACATCAGGATTTAAACGAATGGAAGGACGATCATCACTATGAAGAGCATTTTCCTCTGTGTCTCGTCTTCATTCACACTGGCAACAAGAACACATTTCCCTCATGATATACACAAAACAAAACCATCAAATCTCCTTGGTCTTCTACTCATCCACATTGCTCTGGGCGTCCTCGGCTCGATATAAGTCCCTCCTTCCTCTTTCAAGGACCCGTGTGAGGCGTCCCTCAAATCCTTCACGTTTCTAGGAACTCCCTCGACATCACAGCTAGAATTGCGGTTTGCCTTCGTCACCGTTCCTTTCTTCACCTTTCAACACATTTTGCACAAAGAGGTTTCACCACAACCTTCTTGTCTTCCTTTTCAAATTCGTTCTCACTGACATCTTGGTTTGAAACCTTTTCGTCACAGAGACAAATGAGGATTTCTCCACTTGCTTCTTAAATTTGTTTTGCATTCCCTCAAGTCTGATTGCTGAGGGAAGAAGAACTTAACCATTTTCTCCATAAAGCCGCACACATAATTATCCCCTTACATGACCTCACTCCTGGATGGCACACGCTTCCAAAGGCACGACTCCTCCTCAATGACAAAGCTAAAGCTCCCCAACACATCATTCCCAAGTACAACGTTGACTCCTGCCAACAAATTTCGGCATACTAAGCATCTAACAAGCACTCCTTCCCCAGTATCGAAATCGTTGCGTCTTGCTCCCCCAAACATTCCACACGAGCCCCATAACAGTTTTCTTCGGCGCCCACACATTACTCTCCCCGGATGCATCCCGTATCCACAAGCCTCTCACCAATCTCCTCCTCTACTTATATTTGAACCTAAGGAACTACGACGTATGTACGATCCTCAGGACCTTGACTGCTCTGGCATCGTTTCCCCGGGTCTCCTCCCTTTTTTCTCACAATTCCTATGTATGTGGCCTCTCTCCACAGCCAAAACACCTAGTTGAGGGACAGTCTCTACGAAAGTGGGCTCCTTTACAATCATAGCATCCCACTGTGCTCAGCTTGACACCAAATCCCAATACGGCCAATCTTTCCCAACTGATGGAGCTCTTCATCTCGTTCGTTAGGGCCCTCGCCATCTCCGCTAGCTCCTTCTTCCCATATTCAGTATCCCAGAGTTGATTTCATTCTCATGCCTACCTCCTGAGGCAGTCCTGAGACGAATAAAAGGAGTACTGGCTTGGAACAACCTTCAATGAGAGAAATCAATATTTTTCTTTCGGCAAGAAATACCTCAATTGCCTCCCCCGGATTCCACTTTTCCTCGTCAACTCCTCGTATGCGGCAAATGGAATAAGAAAGATCGCGTTCCTTAGGGAACTTCTCTTCTTCTCTCAGGTCACCATATATAGAGAATGGTTTTCGTCCTTAAACATGGGGATTATAACGGGGAGATCCTTGATCCCGAGCTGAATTCCGCCAACTCCGCCTGTATGATCCACCCCCCCCCCCCTTCCCATTGAATTTTGGGAGCACATTCTCCATTTTTAAGAAAGAATGCGATATTTTGGTGTGGCGGATGCAACGCGTCACTCAAAGATAGTGTGATCCTTGACGTTGTTATCAAGAATACGGCTTCTTCACGACGCCCCAGACTATATTTTAAAATATATGATAAAACTTCACCGAGGAATACTTCTTAACAATACTACTCACCACTACGCCAAAGAAACTGATAAGGTGAGGCCTTTAAAATCTTTAGTAAAGGCTATACACCCTAAATTTCTACAGCTAGCACACCTCTGGGGTTATTTAGAGTCTCTCAAATCTGATAATATTCGGATTTAATTGTAGGGTAGTGATCCTTATCATCATTACATTTAAGGATATTGGTGTATTTCAATGGTATCTTCAAGATGATTTAAAGATAGTTTTTGTGAAATACTTTTTTCAGTTATTCATGTTTTACTAGATCATTAGAAAATTTGAGTAATTTAGAATATCTTGCAATTTTATATTTCTATAATTTATTTTATAACGTTTATTGTTATAACAAAAGGAAAATTCAAAAATGTGAATATAAAGGTGAAGGCAAATATAAATACTCGTCCATAATTTACTTATTAAACAATAATAAACGCCTTTTTATCTGATTGTGTTTTTCTATTGAAAATGTTACTAGAAACTTATTTAAAATCATTGAGAAAACTAAGCTCTACCCCAATACTGATATTTTTTCAAATATATCAGTAAAACTGAGATGCTCGTGTAGTTTTGTACATCAGCTGAAATGAGAGAACATCGACGTGGATGCTGGAGTATGTTCCCTGTCTCTGCTTTCAGCTTCTGGTTGAAACTGTCAGGCATATATCCATCTAAAATGGCGGATTTTTTTCCATTGTGGACATTGGGAATTATAATTTTTATAATATACATAATATTCATTTAATTCTTAAATAAATACTTTTTCAATCCGTGATGCAATGAATGCTATGGTATATGTACTCTATTTTTAAATTCATATGTCAAAATCTGCATAAAACTCATTTTCTCTTTTTCAGTGACTAACCTAGGAAAATGTAAATGCAATGCAGGTCGCCATAAATGACGCCGCCAGGAGCATCGTTGGATGTAAAAGACGGGATCACTTCCACATCAGAGACCTCCTTGAGAGAGCAGGCCTTCCCTCCCTCAACGAGGTGGCCGCCAAGGCAGTGGCCCTGAAGACCTGGAAATGCTTCTACTCCAACGACGGTGGAGGCGGTGCCAAGAAACCGGTTGGTGACTTCGTTCCCCCATCCCAAGGAGGCCCGCCACTCCAGTGGCGTATCCACTCGGAAGGGAGACGACTACCTTTGCATGCCACGTAATATCGGTGTGGAACATGTTTAAGGCTCTGAGGTCGACCAGACTGCAGCTAGGGCCATTGGATGCAGCGTCCCCACATAATCCATGCTGCATTTTATTTATTTGTTCTTTTTTACTGTTTTTATGTATTTATTTTAGACTAGTTACAAATGTAACTAATGTGCCCCATAGCGAAATATACTCGATTACACACACAATATTACAGTATGTAAAGTACACTCGTCATTCAATATTGCTTCCTCGGAGATGGTCGGGACAGGTATGTGTCCCCCATAATGATTTCAGTTCATTTAGGGGTTGTTTTATACAAAAATAGAACCAGAGCCTATTTATAATAACATTTTTAGTTACTCAAATTAAAGTTATTTAGTAGTAAAATCGAGTTGTCATTCTTATTATTTTGACTCCATGATGATAGTTTTGATTCATTTTACTACTAAATCTAATGGTAATGTTTGTCACTTCACAATTATGAATATAGTTTGAGTAATTAATTATCATATATTTTCCACCTTTCAGATCCGAATTTCCCCTCAAGCTTGGGCTTGGGCAAATGACAGGAACCTATGTTAATGAATGCCAAAGTTACTGTCATCAACAGTCAAATACCCTATTCTTCAGAGGACCATGAATGAAGGCTCTCTCCTGTATCACCGTCTTTTAGGAAAAGGCTTCAAGCAAATTATCAAATAAAAAATACATAATTCTCTGTATGATTTTAATGATTGTTCCGAACATTGTATGAAAATTAGAATATATTTCCATAAAAGTACATTTAGGTATGATCAATAAGTTATTTATTAGACTTTCGTATTTTATATATTCAAATTAATAATGATTATTGAAAACATAGCAACATATTGATTGCATATTATTCACGACCTAAATGGAGATTGACTAGTTTCAAATAATATTTTTGAACAGCACCATTAAATACATTTTTAAAAGCTTGGAATACAATTTTGGTTTCAATTTTGCGTTCCAATCACTAACCTACTATTAACTCAAATTGGCTACTATAAGAAGTGAATGTGGTTAAAAGCTCTTGCTATTACTTTGTAATTTTTTGATCTTAAATTTGTTTAGGGCATTTTTATTGTTTGAGATGCGTACTGGTTTTGAATCTTTTGGCGTTCCATGTTTTATGCAGTATGGTTCACACAGGTATATATTTGAGTATATTCCCAAGGAGTGAATTGATTGATTCTCACTTTATGCAAAAACTTATTATTCTAATTATATAAATTAAATAAAATTCAGAAAACGATAAATAATTGCTTCATTCTTTAAATACCTTCTCCTTTCATTGCACCTCTCATATGAACGAGTAAGCTTACACAAGCTATTATTGCCTGAATCATTAAGCCTTGTGTATTCTTGACTAACGAACCTTAAATCTTGATTAGTTTTTTAATTGAAGTTTTTAAAATCTAAACATTCTTTGAAAAAAATGAAATTTTTCTTATGAAATCAAAGTAATTTTTGCGTCCAAACCAGAATTTTAATTCCTCGAAAATGTATTGACCCCCCTCCGATAAATGATACATTTCCTTCAAATTTTGAAATATACTGTTATCGATTCGGTTTTCAATTGGTATATTGGTTAAAAAATGGATAGTTTGCAGGCACACCCGAAAATTAAAGTTAATATCGAACATTTGCAATGCTTCAATAATAACTTTTATGTTAAGCTGCATTGGGATTAGGTGCTGGGCTTAGTTCTCACTTTACGTTCTACAAAAATATGCATGCTGATGTAAATTCATTTCTCTCGATATATTCACGAGTTTGTCCCAGTAAAAATAGTTAACAGGAAATACAGCCACTAACACAGGAGGATTTTGAAGTAGCCTTTTTCTTGAAATCCCGCCCAATTAAATGTTCATTGTTGACCCGTGTGCACGTAAAAAAATAATGCACGCACACATAAATATTTTTTCTCTATTTATTCGCGTGCTTGTCCCATTAGAAGAGTTAACGAAGAACATGATTAAAAAGCAGGAGTGTGGGAATAGAGATATTTTGATGTAGCTCCAAATGTAAACGCATATCAAGGGCTCATAATTGCTTGCAGCTAACACATATTCATGGAGAAACGGGCACTCCAACGTCAATACATTTTTTCTATTTATTTGCGGGCTTTTCGTATCAATTGAGTTAAAGGGAAAATCAAACGCAAACACCGGGGTACTTTTGATGAAGCTTCTTAGATTAGGGTTCCCACATATAGAAGTGTTCACATATTCATGTGCATGGAAACTTAATAATGACCGGGAAAAGACAAGTACACAATATATTTTCCCTATTTATTCGCGTACTTGTCCCGACAAATAAGTTGACGGTAAATACAACCACAAAAACGGGATATTTTGACGATGCCATATCCTTCATAGGCTTATAATTGATTACAGCTGATACAAACGTATGTGCAAGAAAGCTTAACAAAATTATAGAAAAGACAAACACCTCAACGGAGATGAATTTCTATTCATTTATTCGCATAACACATATGAAAGGTATTTTGATTTGTATGTAAAGTTCAACCATTTCAAGTGTTCATGCATGCAGCCTAAACATATTTATTCAACCTAAACATTTATGTGAACAAAAAAATATTTATGCGAAAGAAAAGACCAGCACATCCATGCAACTACATTTTTCTTCATTTAATCGTGATCTTCTCGTAGGAAAAACAGTTTTAAAAACGTGACTTAATTCGGAAAACTCTCATTTATCAAGTTTTCATTGTTGCCTGCGGCTAACACATGTTCATTTGCACGAAAACGGAAAAAGTGAAGAAAAAGCCATGCAGGCAAACGTTTTTACAGTTTTATCCATTTTGTCCTAGCAAAAAAATGTTAACGGGAAACACAGACACAAATGCGGCGTATAAATTTGGATGTAGTTTTCTCACCGACCTATATGATAAAAAGCCTGCCCAATTCAAGTGCTCATTGTTACCTCCAGCTAGCACAAACCTGTGTTCTTGAAAATCTATTTATGTTAAATAAAAGATCAGTATGGTAAAATACATTTTTCTACAATCATTCATTAGACTATTTAAATGAGAACCTTACATTATATTTATAATTTTTATACTAGTGCTATGTATTGTATTACGCAAAAATAATTTCATTCGTTCAATATACATTTACGCTAAATAATAATCAAAAGAGAGCACGCCAACATGCATATTGCATAGGCTTCCCTCAATCAAGGGAGTAAACGGAAAACCATGCCACAAAAGGGTTTGTTTGAAGGAACTTTAATATTGAAACGCTTGACGTTTAAGGTTGCCCAATGCATATACTAATTTCTGCCTGAGCTAACATATACCCCACTAACAACTCTTCAACGCATAACATATGTTCGCTCGATAACAGCACGATAATATGACGTCAGTTTTCTCAACTTTTTCCTTTGTTTGCCTCAGCATATGTACAACTATAAACTTAAACATTTAGCATATAATCTCTTTTTAGAACAATCCACCGAATACACTCATTACAATAAATATTATGTTTATATCTAACAAGAAATGAGGAATTTTGCCGTAAACCTATAGTTATAAAGAGTATCACTTTTTTAAGATTCCCAAGCTCTCTCCAATGCTCATACGCATCGATAATGATATTGTCTTGACTATCGTATATTTCATTTGCATAAAAATATTTGATATCCTAATATACAAGATCTGACCTAATACGTATTGTCTTATTAATTTTATGAGGAAGAATCTATTGATATCTATCATTTCTCCCAAAAATTGTACACGATTTCCAATTGGGCAATTTGTTTGCTAAGATTAACGGCAAAATATTCTAACCGTGATCGTCATGGCTTCTCCGAAAGAAATTATTATTGATGTTGTGGTTACTTCAACTTATACGCACGAAAACTTTGTATGTCCGATAATAGCAAGAGGCCAGCCCGTTAATTATAGTACAGTTTTCACTTTTCTAATACAGGGACAAATGCATACAGCAATGATGAGTACGTAAGTTTAACAACCTGTGTTTCAATGTGAATACTCTCCATTAATTTGCGTGTCTGTCTCAATGAACCGAAGACACAGACAAATGAATATGACTTTTTTAATGAGTGTAGTCTTCTGTCTACTAAAAATAAAAATATATCCTCGTCTAATAATATCAACAAGCGTGTACGCCCTTACCTACCGATAGAAGAACTTAGCTCATACAGTATGAGTCATACTTCATCGCAATCCCAAAAGTCTGTGCACGTAAAATATTTTCTGGGTACATATATTGCGCACTGCGTGATATTATCCTGTTTTAAGCGTTATTTTTAGGATGTTGAACCCATTAAGTAAGGATTCTCGTGCTGATTTGAGAACATATAGTCGCTAGAAAAAGACTTTCGTTCAACTTATAGTCATGACCAGAGTTGGTCGAATATTACTTTGAAAGTAGTAAGTAATATACTACTTTTTACTGCGTAGTAATATTTTTTTCAATATTAGTTATTACTTCACAAAAGTAATATACTACTTTGAGTAATATACACTTTTTTGAGCATTTCGAAACATAAGTAAAGGCAATTCAAACAGGTTTTGTAAAAATCCTCACCAAACCTAGTTTGCATTTTTATAATAATCCTATATATGATTATAATATTATAAAGTGAGCACATGGCTCAAACATGATAAAGTGGGTGAATTCAAAGACTAATTAAATGACTTCTTACATTATGAGAGGCATAGGTTTAATTATCCAACCCAAGCCCTCGGGTCCCGCCCGCTGATATAGGCTTTTATTTAGGGTTGAAACCCACCGCCAACTCTGGCTAGGTATAAAGGAGTCCTTACTTTCAATCGCATACATCCCAAGCCCTGGGTCCCGCCTGCCGTTATGGGCTTTTTATTAGGGTTGTAACCTACCGCCAACTCTGGCAAGGTATAAGAGGAGTCCTTACTTTCATCTCATACACCCCAAGCCCTCGGGTCCCGCCTGCTGATATAGGCTTTTATTTAGGGTTGAAACCCACCGCCAACTCTGGCTAGGTATAAAAAGAGTCCTTAATTTCAATCTCATACACCCCAAGCCCTCGGGTCCCGCCTGCCGTTATGGGCTTTTATTTAGGGTTGAAACCCACCGCCAACTCTCGTTAGGTATAAAAGGAGTCCTTTACTTTCAATCTCATACACCCCAAGCCCTCGGGTCCCGCCTGTTGACATAGGCTTTTATTTAGGGTTGAAACCCCCGCCAACTCTGGTTAGGTATAAAAGGAGTCCTTATTTTCAATATCACACCCCAAGCCCTCGGGTCCCGCCTGTTGATATAGGCTTTTATTTAGGGTTAAAACCCACCGCCAACCCTATTAAAGACCCTATTTTTTATTCAAATTCAGCCCAAGTCCTCGTGTCCACCTGTCGACTTAGTCTATTTTTGGGTGTCGAAACCTACCGCCAACCTTTATTGGGAATGAGAGGGACCCTATTAATATTTGCAAATTTTTACCTAAGCCTGACTGGGGATAAAATATCCGTATTTATCACTCTCATTAATCCAAAACCCTCAGTCCTCGCCTTCTAAGGCAGGGATTCCTTTAGGACCAAACCCAACGCAACCCCTTTTGTGTATATGAGGTACCAAACAAAAAAGAAGTAGGTCTTAAGCCCACCGATTTAGGCTATTCTTTTGGGTGCAACTCTATTGCCAACCTAGTAAGGCATAAGTGGGACCCTAATTTAAGTATCATATACCCAAATCTGTCTGGTCCTGCATTTCATATTATCTCGTACTATTTTAAGAAGTTTGTTTTCATTTCATACTGCCCATGTCTTAATCATGGGCAGACATAGAAAGCAAGGGATATTTTGGGCGTGTGAAAGGGAGAATGTGTGAATGGTGCATTTGAGTTCAACCTCTTGTTATCACTATTCTCTTTCCTCTTTTGAGTTCCTACAGGTATACAGAACAGAAGCAAAAACAGATTTCAATAAAAATAAATACCTCCCGTTCGGCCAACTTGGCCTGCTTCTAAATGAAATAAATATTCCTCAAGAGAGGAAAAAAATAGTGATACAAGAGCCTGGACTCCATTGCACCATTCAAACATTCTCCCTTTCACACGCCCAAATATCCCTTGCTTTTCTATGTCTGCTCATGGGAAAAAATATTGGTAGTTCTCACAAGTCCTATGTCTTTACTGGGGGAGAAGATCAACATATTTTTTTTAAAATATTAAAAAAATTGTGACATACAGAGATAGGGGGGAGGGTTTGGATGTGTTGGGCTTGACTGTATGTGCCAAATCTGTATAACCAAAATCTGAAGGGCCTTTTTGAGTCTTATGGCATACTTGTTCTGAGGTTTTTATGTTTATATATTGCCTCTTTAGTCGATCATATTATATCCCGAGAGGGGATGGTCATTTTTGGTCTACCTCATTGATAAGATCCTAGGTCGATAGACTAATTTTATGCTATAATGCTTATTTATATCCTATCGGATACAATTCTATCGAACCATATAGGCAAAAAAAAAGTAAGGACTCCTTTTATACCTAACGAGAGTTGGCGGTGGGTTTCAACCCTAAATAAAAGCCCATAACGGCAGGCGGGACCCGAGGGCTTGGGTGTTGAGATGAAAGTAAGGACTCCTTTTATACCTAACGAGAGTTTGTGGTGTGTTTCAACCCTAAATAAAAGCCCATAACGCAGGCGGGACCCGAGGGCTTGGGGTGTATGAATTGAAAGTAAGGACTCCTTTTATACCTAACGAGAGTTGGCGGTGGGTTTTAACCCTAAATAAAAGCCCATAACCGCAGGCGGGACCCGAGGGCTTGGGGTGTATGAGATTGAAAGTAAGGACTCCTTTTATACCTAGCCAGAGTTGGCGTGGGGTGGGTTTCAACCTAATAAAAGCATCTAATCCGCGGCGGGACCCGAGGGCTTGGGTGTAATGCGATTGAAAGTAAGGACTCCTCTTATACCTTCCCAGAGTTGGCGTGGGTTTCAACCCTAAATAAAAGCCTATATCAGCAGGCGGGACCCGAGGCTTGGGGTGTATATTTGTAAATTAGGGTTCATCTCATTCCTAATTGGGATTGGCGGTGGGTTTCATCCTAAAAGCCCCAATCGACATGCGGGCACGAGGGCTTTGAGGAACTTATTTTCTTTACGACAAAATCCTCCATAAATAACGAAAAGGTTGTTCTGTGTTTTTGGGTCTAATGGAATCCCCTGTCTTAATATCAATATTGACGTGCATTTTTAATTTTATTAATAAGCAGTATTATGTCCATTGGGTGACTCACATACATTCACAGATCATAAATTTTCATCAAAAATGCCTGTCGAATATTTTTTCAACGAGAGTAATTTAACTAGGATATTACATATTAGTTATTACTTGAAAGTATATCTAATATGTTTGTTCTTTCTAGTTATTGCGCAGTAATATCACAAAGTAATATATTACTCACACGCGCGTTAGGGAACAACACTGTATATATCCTAGGGCGATTTTTCGATTTCGATTTTATTCGCGATGTAATTTTTTCTTCTACGATTGAAAATGACACGTTCGATGTGAAAAAAAAGAACAAAAAAAAAAAAGCTCACGAAGTTTGGGCGGACATGCCGAGGATCTGCGTGCGAACCAGGCTAATAGCTGATGCCGTTCAAAAAAATAATCAAAGTTTTCACAGACACGGGATAGCCATTAATCTAAACAGCGCCGCACGTACCCATCATTTTGAAGAGAGCCACGTCAAGTTGAGTTGCGCACACCACAACATAAACACACGTGTAGAAGCAGCAGTGCAAACGCAAGCCGTGGTGAAGTTTAAGCCATATATAATAATAAAAAATAGTTGTTTTTGTTCATATCGTGATATAAAATCGAAATCGAAAATTTTTTGTGGAAAAATCGAAATCTAACTTTTTTCTCATATCGCCCAGCCCTATGACATACATTTGATAACAATTTTGCTATATTAATATATCCACCTTATTCATTATTTTTCATTCTGGCCTTTCATAAGTGAGATAATGTTAAGAATGATTTATTATGGTATTTTTGCCTACAGTATTTGGTATCTGTAACCGAATTCATTAAGCTCATATAATAGCCTGATAATATTTTTTCATATATAAGAATTGAAGTCTGAAAATAGCCATACTGTGAAAACATGTTTCTATTGCAAAATTTGGTAGGCTTAGTATCTATTCAAACTGCTCACTGCTTGGTCCCTTGCTCTTTCTTGAAAATATCGGATGAATAAAATAATAAAAGACAAATCTAGCTTTATTCATCATGTATTGCGGGAATAAAATAATTAAAAAATAAAAAATATCATCCCTTGATTTTGAGCCATTACAGTTATACTCAGAACTTGCTTTATAAATCAATTGATACTATATTAGAGCTTCGTTTATACTTCTTCTTTGATAGAAACCTCTTAAAAAGTCGAGTAATATCTTATTCCTCAACAATTTTGGAAGATTTAATTTATATGTTACCCCATACCAATTAAAGATTGACAAAAAGTATTTTCATCATTTATTTCAAACAATCCACTTGCAGTATAAAATACCAAATAAACATTATTTATACATTATATAGTATAGGTATATATACCTATATAGCTAGAATATATATATAATATATATATATATATATATTATATATATTATATATCTATATATATACTAATAATCTATATAAATTATATTATAGATTACCGATTTCTCTTGAAGTATAAACGACCTTTTATATAACAATGTACTTTTGTTGTCTGAAAATATAACCTATTAATAGATGTTTTTTATTCTGCCTATGATTTGAGTATGTGAAATGCATTCTTACAGTCTGAAACGAAATTTTATTCTATAAAAATTCATTTGTAATTAAGATAGTTTTCAATCTAATATTATTGGTATATTGCTTTCCTCCGATAAAAACTCCTAAAAAATGATTTATCATATTAATAATGATAACACCTCATTAAGGAGTAATTATAAATCAAGCAGACTTCATTTTCAAAAAATCGAAATGAAAAATATTTAACCATACAAAATATATAACTTGTAATGCTTACAATTTAACGATATTAGGAAGAAATGGACCAGGAATATGACTAGGAAGAAATGGACAGGAAAGAATGGACCAGAAGGAATGGACCAAGGTAGAAAAGGAAAATATGACTCATGGAAGAAATGGACCAATGATATTAGGAAGAAATGGACCAGGAAATATGGACTAGGAAGAAATGGACCAAGAACAAATGGACCAGGTAGAAAAGGAGAATTATGACTCATGGAAGAAATGGACCAATACATAGGTAGGCAAGTTTTTGAGTGGAATATGTCTAAGTATTGTACAAATACTATTTCTTATATAACTGAGTATATAATGACATAAAATGATTTATTCTTGCATTTTTAGATAAATACTCTCTTTATTTATGTCAAATATAGTTTTCAAATCACCCAATTATGTAAATAATACGTATTGTCTTAAATAACGAACATACCGATGTTAGAAGCACTCAAAAATTAATACATAAACAAAAAGAATATATGCCTAATTTCGGACGAGATTATAAATGGAATATTTGTAGGGATAGAGTGAGGGTTGGCTTCACAGTCAACAACAAAAAAAAAGCCTCCAAAGATCCGAGTCTTTCACTACTTTTCTATACTATGAAAGAACAAGTCGGAGATCCCTCGCTCCCTGCCTTTCTCCCTCCTTCTGCATTCTCTGGGCAATTGGGACGCTCAAGACTCCTGACATGAGAAAGGAAAGGCATCTCAACACATACAGACAATGCCTTGGACCCCCTCGAGTCAGTCGCCTCCCTTCCAGAAAGACAAACAATTCCCGTCCCTCGCCTTCCTAAAGGAGTCCCATCCCTCGTCCTCGAAAGGAGTCCAATCCTTCATCTTCGGAGAGGAGTCCCATCCCCCTTCTTCGATTTAGGACTTCCCATCCCTCGTCCTCGTGAGAGGGTTTATATTTTTCGTCTTCAGGAAGGGGCCCTCCTACCATAACCTCCTCCATATTGAAGACCTGCTCCTCTTAGTGGAATTTGCTAATGGACCTCTCAGTCCTGTTTTTCTATGAACGATGTACCATGATCTCCTGATGAACCTAGCTCCATGGCAGTCCAAAATGATTTGAAAATCATCAAGTCCGGTGAAGGAGCCTTGAACATCAACCCTCTTCCTATTATGTATTTTCAAAAGGAGGATTGAGAATATTTTAAAATTTCTAAGGTGTTAATTTATTTCGACGTCCATGATTTTAGTGGGAACGAGATGGAGGTGATTGCTTTTTTAAAGTCGTGGAGACTTTTTGTGATTGGAATTTCTTTTTGTTAGTTATTTTGAAGAGTTGAATAAAACATTTTAAAGTAAATAAATAATTTTCTACTGTCTATTTTTAAAGGGCGGGCAATTTATTTTTACATAAAGGGCCACATAAGATCCAAGTTATGTCGAAATAATCCAATTAGGAGTACACGAAGGCCACAAAGGGTCCACGGGTCGCAGATTATCTAGGTTTTGTTTTAATTTAACCGTTATTAGTTTGATATTTATCTTGGAGGTAGAATATGAGATATTAATTTTTGGATTTGAAAAAGTAATCTATACTAATAAAAGAATATTCCGTTCGTTCGTTTCCCAGTATCTCCCGAACGATTAATTAGATCTTGACAAAAATTTCAGTGAATAGTTTTGAGAGCTTAGAGAGTGCTTTAATGAGATTGTAAACTCCCAGGAATCGTCATCGCCATGTTATTTATTCACCAAAACTTTTTTGACGATTTTTTAAAAATTGCACGTTAGATTTTGACCAAATTTTCTGAAGATGATTTTGAGGTGGTAAGACGATTTTTGTTTTAGAGGGTTTTTACCGGAAAAATAGTTAACAATATAATCACTTAAAATAATTTAGTTTTATCCCTGTCCTGCCTCCCCAATTCATGATTGCGAAAAGTAACAGTTTAAAAAAATTTATTTTAATATAAAAATCACATGTGACTACATCACTAGAACTATTCGTATTTTTTCTATTCCAAAGACTATTTTCAAGTTGGAAAATCTCGGACTGCGCTGGTACATCTACTAGTATAAAAATATTATATATGATTTTCTTCAAATCTTAAGTTAACCTGAATAGAGAAATAAAATAAAACTGTGTTATGGGCCTTAAAAAAACTCATTTTATAGAGCTTTTTTAATAACGAAACCACTCAAATAGATAGGTATATTTTAAGACCACTTAAGACATATTTTTTATCGATACCGACGGTACATTTTTTCTGCTGACTCCCAGCTTACAAGTAAACATATTTTAAATATATCTAGTTAGTAAAAGTGATTATGAATGATATAATAATCACTATTTATTAGCCTTTCTCGAAAGTCAACAGATCGATCAAAAATATTTTTAAAATTAAAGATTCTAAGCATTTAAAAGTGATAGGAGCAAAGTCATAACATTCCTTTTCTTTTACCTAGCTGACATGTCTAGTGAAACCTTTGATTAGCTCTTTTCTTTCTTGGCCCAATATCATTCAAGATAGTGTAAAATATATTTTTGATAATTTAAGTTTTCTAAAATAGTGTTGATATATAATATATATTTCAAAAACTAATAACTATTCATATAAAAGGAAACATTATAAATAATTATAGAAATATATAAACTATTCATTATACTTTAAATTGTTCATAATACAAAAATTGGCATAAATAAATATATAAGTTTAAATAAAGTAATACTTTATGACAATATCGGAATATTTCGCCCGGCGCCAACCAAAAACTGGGACATGGATTTAGATCCTGACAAGTAATCATTGCAAAGATTTTTAAGACGCTTTTTGCCGATCTACATAAACTTTTTTAGTTTTTTCATGGACGTTGGCCGATATCTCTCTGTGCCAAAATCGTACTGACGGAAGCCTCTTCTTTTTTAGATTTGCAATACACCTCCAAATGGAAGGATGATGTTGGCCAGTAAGATGGAAAAATCGGCAATTCCATCCCTCACACAGATTATTTGTTTTTGGATCTATCATTTAGAGTTGCCAAATGAATGTCCATAGCTCTGGCGGAAGCGTGGGGAATTTGCCTCACAACGATTTCATCACCGTTATGTTGAAGTATTTAATTTTTGAGTGTGCTTCTAACATCGTATGTCGTTATTTAAGACAATACGTATTATTTACAATACTTTGGGTGATTTTGAACTACATTTGACATAAATAAAGAGAGTATTTATTTATAATTGCAAAAATAAATCGTGTCTTTATTATTACTCAGTTTATAATGAGAAATAGTATTTAACAATACTTCACACAAAGTATGTTTCACTCAAATCTTTCCTACCTATGTATTTGTCCCTTTCTTCCTGAGTCTAATTCTCCTTTTCTATCTGTGGTCCATTCTCCTTGGTCCATTCTTTCATGGTCCATTGTCTTCCTGGTCCATATTTTTCCCTGGTTCCATTTCTTCCTAATATCATTTGGTCCATTTCTTCCATGAGTCATAATTCTCCTTTTCCTAACCTTTGTCCTTTCCTTCCTGGTCCATTCTTTCCTGGTCCATTTCTTCCTAGTCCATCATTTTCCTGGTCCATTTCTTCTGGACACCATTTAAACAGTTCTCCCATCAAATTCCTTTCTGTCGAATCAAATATATTTACGAACGTAGGTTCATTTACGGCTCCTACAATGAAGTTGCTCTCAACTGGCAAAGTCTACTGGGCTTTATATGGGCTCGAAATTTGTGGATCTTTATGTGAATTTGTATTGGAATGATTCTTTTCTGATGATGATGAGAAGAGGAGGAATGATATAAGACTTTTTAAAATGAATATAAATGATTGTCATGCATTTTTTAGGTTACTTAGGCATTATCAAGTCATGGACGTCATTTCAGCTTTTCTTTTCATTTTGATAATTTGAAAAACCCATGAAAACTTTCATTTTTAATACTTCAATTGGGGTAAAATTGAAAGTACAATTCTTTTGTAGGGCTCTGACAAGATACAAGATAAATGTATATCAGACAAATATTTCAGCCTTCTAGGAAGAATGATATTTTGGACGTCACAGTATACCCTTAGTTATAATTTTGATGTAATTACAATATACCTCAGTTTTTTTACTAGTACTTATTTTGAAAAACACTAATATCAACATAGATCGTAGAAAATTATAATAGACCTTATTTTAATGAAAACATTTTATCTTAGAATTACTTAATTAGGGCAGGACTTGAATGAATTAACGCAACCCGTCGTACCTAATATAAATCATGAAACAATTTCACATTAATTTAAGACTATTACGGAATCCCTTATCTCTATGGTATCTTGTCTCTGATTCTAAGCTAACATTGTTTATCGTTAGACTTATGACCAATTCTGAGTTATGACCACATGTTATAAATAATATATTCAGATAGTATTCTTTTCCCTCTCTAAAAAGATGATCTAATTACTGATTTTTTCATAGAAAAGTTGAAATACAGGATTATCAATCAATCAATTCAATCCAGACTCTAGGATGGTATAACGAACATGAGGAAATCGAATAATCCGAGGAATTAAGTATGACCCCATTTTATTTATCTATTTATTTTGTAGTAACGAGGCTTTATTTTATTCGTTTAGACATGCAATATCAAGCAGGGATTCTGTTTCGATAAATCAAAAGAGATTCGCCGTCTGCAGGGGGCAAATGCCCGAGAATATAAGGCTCCTGAAGTATCCCTTCAATCTTGTTCACACCATGATCAAGAGATACAAGACCATGGAAAGTCCCAGTAGGCCCAAATAGTAACTCCAGGCTCTTGGATCCACTGAAATCCATTATTACCACACGCCCCATCCCATGTCTTCCTTCGTCCAGACCCCTCTCTGCATCTCTCCAGGGTCCTGATGGTGAAACAAATATCCAGTTTGAAACTCGTGGAGCTAAATGAAGTCTGTCTGGAGTTCGTCGAAGGATATGAAGAATTGGAGAGAAACAAGAAAAGCGAGATCTCGGCGCTCATCAACGATTACCTTCTATACTCAGCGAAGGTCACAGGTGGGAGTCCTGGATGGATGAATTTGGGGCGTACTCGTTTCTGTTTGGAAGGCTTTATTTCTGCTCTGCGACTGGTTCCAAGGTGTATCAATGATATAATACCCTGAGAGTGGACATGGAGGCGGGCGACGTGCTTGAGGCCGTAATCACAGAAATCTCGGAAGTTTATTCGAGAGGTTCAGGCTCTCAAAAAGAAGGCTGGGCATTGGTGAGCCGATACATGATTTCATCATCCGCATGAGGAAGTTCTGGAGGTTCCTTTGCTCTGGAAGTACATCTTTCTTTGAAGAAGACATTATCATATGCGTCATCCTGAAGTACACGGCAAACACTAGGCTATTTCAAACTGTATTTGAGAGAGAATCCAATAGCCCTGAGGAGATTTTCAAGATAGCCCGAGCATTGGAGTCCTCCGTGATTTCCTCTAAGAGAATGGAACTCAAAGAGAGTGTCCTTATCACGGAGTGCAAGAGTTTGAAGGGTCTTTGAAAGTTGAGAAAAGTTCCGTGTTCCGAACTCCAATCCTGAAACCCTGGATAGAAGGTACAAATGGATATGGGCTCAAATGGCCCCATCAGCCTCTTCGGGGAGAGCAAAGTGAGGACATTGGGATCAACTCATCTCCCTACCTCATACAGCCCTGACTGTTCCTGTCATGAGGTGACCTCAGTGGGCCAGTCTATTCTGGGATTTCGGGATGGTGGAGCTGCTGAGTTCCTCCAACATATGCTGCGCATGACTAGAAAGATCTTGCGACCTTTCCATGGAGGTAATCCTCTGCACAAGCTGACAAGGAAGGAGTTCGTCTTCGCCTGGACAGAAGAAATATAGGTAAGATTTGACAACATTAAGTTGGCCTTTTCTAATGCCCCTGTCCCTTCTCATTACGTTCCACGAATTAATATTAGTTTAGTATAATAAAGACACGTCGTTGTTGCTGAACAATATTTAACACTAAAAAACTTATTCTTGATAGCTTATAAATCTATAAAAGAATTATATAACGCTTATTTGATAAAATAGTATAAATATTTTCTTGAATTAAAGTAAAAATACGTATTTTTTCATATCACCAGTATTTAATTGGTGCAAGTATTATGTAATATATATATATAATATATATATATATATATATATCGCTATGATTGTTGTAAACTCCATAATATGTCGATAAAATCATAAAGCATAGCTAAAATATTGTATATGGTGATGATAGACCAATTACTGATAAACCAGTTTTATCTTTTGGAATAACTTTGTAACCTAATTGTGTTGAATAAACATCTTAAAATGCTAGAACTTCTACAAGTAGTGACGATTCCATAGGGACAACAAGCTTTAATTCTTTTGATATGTTTTTCATGCCTCAAAAAGCTTTTGAAGAGTTATTGCAATACTACCATCTTTTTGCTGTGTTTTTTCAATGTCTTCCTTCTCGGTCTTGACTTTTCCATCGTTTACTATTTTGCACACAGTGGAAGCCATGTATTGATTACTTCGAAAGAGGTCCTATAGCTTTTTTTTTCATGTGTGCTTAAGTCTGATTGTAGTTTTGTAACAGTTTACGTTTCGAATCTCTTAGAAAATTAAAAAATAATAATATAAATATTAAGGAAATCAGCTTCGAAATTTACTTATAGTACAGATTAGGGTATTGAAACTCATATAATGTCAAGAGTTATACACATTTTAAAACTGAAATCATTTTTTGAAAGTGTCACTCCAATAATTAATCTTATTATTTATTATTTCCAGTTGGACACAATAACTTGATTTCATAGAACTGTCTAACATCGACCAAAAAGTTAGATGGAATCGGCTTAATCAATTTCTGAGAGCATTATTGTTTCTTTGTTCAATAATGATTACTTAAGGATCCGTATGGACAAAATTAAATAATATTCTATTATAAAACTTGTAAAAAGTACAGGAATGTATTATTGAAAAGGCAATGGACGTGACATTATTTTTGAATTGACAAAAAACATTAGCTGTTTATGAAAAAATAAATGATTGAAATCAGTACTGATATTATTTTTCAAGTCCTTAAAAAATGAATGTGAAAAACTTGTCTGACAAAAAACCAAATGTCTTTCATTTGTACATTTCCATTAAAGGGAAATTAAGCTTTTATGTGATATTTTTAGAAAAAGGATAAGTTATAGTTGAAGTAAAGTATTACATACACTATCTTTTAAGACATACAAATACCGCCTTGATTGTTTTGATAATATTTAAGTTATCTTCGAATAACACTTTAAGGACACTTTTAACAAACCAGCAAACAAAAGAATGTTTTGTCCTACAAATTTCAAAAAGAAAATCATTTAAAAAATAATGCACCTATTTACCTCTCAAATCCTATAAAAACTTCATTCCAGTGTTTTTGACTACGTCATGTATTGGATATGAAGAATCACAAATGACCTAACTTTAAGAAATACATGAAATTATAAAGCAATTTTTATTTGAGTTCCCACCTATATTGAGATATGGGAAATAAGTATGAAAACTAGTCGTTTTAAACCAAATGAATGAAATTTATGAAATTTAGTATATAATTATAAACTGTGTATATATTATCCATTTATGTAGTTACACTATTTTTATTATGTAAAAATATATAGCAATTAACCACATAGATAGAAATATGCAATTAACATAGATATTGTGAAGACAAAAACGCAACCATTTTTTAATATCACTCAACCTTGTCCACTTTTTAAATGTCTTAATGGAGTGATGGAACAGAAATGCAAATGTGTAGCTACGCTACTAATAAAATAGGATATCGATACAGTATACGAGGTTAATATATTGTATTCTAAATGAAATTTTGCCTAAGTTATTACTTGATGAGTCATAAAAATGCAATTAAGTTTTTCATTGCGACATACTGTTCCAATACCAGTAAAAATTCCAGTGGTTGCCGCGTGCGATGAAATGAGCGATAAATGATAATTATCGCTGAGATCAAACCTTTATCGTTATCTTTTATCGCAAAGTTTTCTAAAATTACTGCTCATTCACTTATCGTTAGTCCCAAAAATGAGGAACGATAAATTCAAAGACGACTTTTGTAAAATACAAAAAAAAAAAAAAGGAAGTTTTTTGAAATACTCTTTTAAAAAACGTAGTCAACATTTTTGGAGATTCTTTTCTAAAAAAAACGTCGTCAACTTTTTTGGAGATTCTTTCTTTAAAAAAAACGTCGTCACTTTTTTGGAGATTCTTTTCTAAAAAAAAGTCGTCAACTTTTTTTGAGATCTTTTTAAAAAACGTCGTCACTTTTTTTGGAGATTCTTTTCTAAAAAAACGTCACTTGTTTCTTGGACTTCTTTTTTCTGATTCTTTTCTTAAAAAAAAAGATTCATAAAAAACGTCGTCACTTTTTGGGAAATTTTTATCGCTATCGTTTATCGTTTATCGCTTACCGCAAGTTGGGTTTTGAATTTTTTTTTTTTACCGTTTATCGCAAGTTGAGAAAAAAGTTATCGTTTTATCGTTATCGCAAGTTGAAAAAAAAGTTATCGCAGAAACCACTGAAAAATTCACACTACTTGCATGAAGAGTTCATAATTGTTTCGTATTATTATATGGTAATCAGACTTAGATATTATTATTTCAATTTTTCCATGACTTCCTCAAAGTCTATTGAAAAGAGCATCAAGATCCAATAAGACTTCGTCAGAAGCGTGATAAATATCAGGATTATATTGGGTCCAATTTTCAATCTATGATAAAATTATCAATTTAATTTCACATTTATATCCTTTGAACCCTTCTTTATATTTTTTAAAATATTCATATGGTAGATTCAATCTCGAACAGCAAAAATGGAAACATTTTTTGAACTCGAATAAGATTACATATTTCAAGGAGCTTTGAATAAACTTGAAAGTAATACCAACTGAAGTTGAAGAAGCTCGCAAAAACAGTGAAGTTATGTTTTTTTGCATGGGATTAGGATACTTCTGTATTAAAGTTTTTCCGCATCAATTGTAACTTATGAGCCAGCTAGGAAGCCTATTTAAAATAATTTAAAACAAATGTGAAACAAACCAAATGTTTAAAAATAAACAATATTTTCAACGCATGGGCATTCAAAACGATTTCGTAATTCGGCCTATCGATTTTATAATCGAACAGCTCAAACTTTCCTTAATAATTCCTAAAATTAGACGTTATCAAAGGACTTAATTGCTTCATGTTTACTTTGGAAAATTGTATTCTCACTTTATCAAGCATTTGGTACAATTTCATTGCCCTCCGGGGTACGTGACTACTTTGCCTACAGCATTCAACTTAAACACAGGAGTTCCGAATTACACCAAATATGTATCCATGCTGCTCTTGACAAAATAATCAGGTATTCCGGATAGGGCGAAAAATTATTCTTTACCAAATACTTGTACAAAGAAAATTGTTTCAGATACCTCTTTAGTTAAGTCAATATTGAAATTTTAAAAATTAAAATAGCCAATCATTTTATCCTATTTTTTCTCAGACTCAAAATATTGTCTCACACGTAGATAATAATAGCCCTCGAAAGTTTTACATACACAAAATTTAAGCTTGATTGAATTTAATTTATATTTTCAAGTAGAACAACTTCAATTCCCAAAGTGTATTAAATGTAATGTTGGTTCATTTCAGGAGTTTGAATTAACTTCGAGGTTAAAAAAGTCTCTGAGGACAGGTCTTGTTTATTTTCTTTTGTCATATTTTTCCCATCTTGAAAGCCAAGCCCACATTTTTTCTAAATTTCGAAATAAATAGTCCTTAGGATGAAAATCACATCAGAGTCTAAACCCATTTTTGAATTTAAAACGGATCCTATTTCCCAACAATTTTTGAAGCATTCCATCACATAGTTTTGGTTTTGTAAAGTAAAAAATTAGGTGTTCCATCGCCACTAATTAATAAAACTTCAAATCCAACTGTTAAGAAATGAAAAGATTGTAAAATAACATTCTTGGATAATTGTGGAACTAATTTTTTTGAAGGATTCATGACTACCAAATAAGGCATTTTGAACTTACTCTCTGTATCATAAATATAAAATAGTTTTTGTTGGAATCCCATTATGATCGCCTCCATAAAACTTTCCCATTTGTGTATTATTTATCTTTGAGAAATAAACTTCAGCAATACCAATGAAGCCTTTTTTCCTTAGAGTATAACTGAGCTTCACAGTTCAAAACAGCCGAGTTCAAGTTTTATATAAAAATTTCGCTCGAGTATATTAAAAGATCATTTTTTCATATGTTTATTGGAATTGAAATGCTCAGAAGAGCATTCTTTTTAGAGATTTTATTTCTTTTAAATATTTATAAACACAAACCAAAATTAGTTTCCTAATAATAAAAAAGTGTAATATAGGTAAATGCAAGAAATAAAAGTAGGTAGAGCCATTTTACCAACAAAAGTAAAAAAAATACAACCGCACGCACCTACCTCATGAGCTTGACGTCACATATTCCAAAAGCGGGTCTATTTTATAAGTACAATATGTTAATATATCGAATTAGCCTTTCATTAGATCATAGAAAATTAATGATCCCACAATTATCTTAAAAATGGAAAAAATAAATTTGATCGGTACTCTTAAATTTTTGATGATTTAAATTTGCTGAAACTATCCAAATATTTCATGAAAAGCAAACTCTTCAATCATTATATATGATAAATCACATTAACAACACCGAAATAATTATAAAAAACTGTTATAATCATATATTACACAAATATTATTACAAAGACTATTTATAAAAAAGTATATAATTTTACGTAAGTGAGATTTTTTAGAGACAGAACGCACACCAAAAGTTATCTGCATCTCTACCCAAAGAACCTGGTCCGGAAAAAATCCGGATCTAGAAACTCCGGACCCGGATTATGACATTTCCTTACTTTTGATTCTTTCCCTTTCGAAAAAAAGCTACTCTGAAAGTATATCAAGAATAGGGTTTCCAATCGGGTCCCAAAGAAATTTCCCGGAAACCGGACCGCGCCTGTCGGGAAATTCAAGAAAACCTCTGGGTGACTTTTTAATACGAAAAAAAGTTCAAAACAAACATACAAAATGAAGGCCTTGCAAAATAAGCTTAGTTGGTAAGTCAATATTCGGCCTCCGGACATATTTGGCCGGGATCCGGATTTTTTTAATTTGCTATTTTTCGTAAAATATTTTGCACAATCATATTCAGCTTCACAAAGGAGCACCTTTGAGTTATCAGTATCCGAATCCGAGGTCATAAGAGCCTCAAGTCCGGGATTGAAATTAGGTCGAATTTCATAGACGAAGCGGAATATTTTTGAAATCCTAAATTTTGGGGGGCCTTCTGTGGGTTGTCTGTTGGGTTGATCGCATCAAGTTATAAATAGTACCTATAGAGTTTGGCATTTCTAATAAGTTCGTTTCTTTTAAATGAATTTTGGTTTAGAATTTTTTGAGTTTGGTATAAAAACTGTCATAAGGAAAAGTTTTTTTTCTTCGCTCCTGGTGAACTCAAAGATTTCAACTTAAGTTTATAAGAAGGAGCTTAAAAAGTCTGACAACAAACTATAAAATAAATCATTCTCAAGTTTCATATTTTTAAGAAAACCCAAAAAACTGATTTTTTCAAAAACCCATGATTTTTGGCATTTTTTTTTTTATTTTAACTTTGTAATATAGTTGTTCCAATTGGGGAGACTAATGCAAATGTGAAGAAATTTTTAAAATTGATGAAAAACAAAAAGTTTTTATTGTAAGCATTATTTCATAAGTATATATGCTACATATATATATAGCATAGGAGTTGGCTACTATGTTAGTTCTTTTTGCTCCCTAGGGGGTGCTCTAACTTATTAATCTAATGTAACCTCTAGGAGACTTTTTACTGCATAGTGTTTTTAAATTATGAAATGCAAAATGAAGCCCTCGCAAAAAAAATATCCGACACCATATGACGTCATAAATTAACACCCGTTTCACCCAAGGTCTGTATAATAAGGTCGGGGCAATACAAAAAAAGCATGTAATCCTAGCAGTATAACTACTCAATGACGTCACTGGAGCACGATTATATATATATATACATTTATTTATAGATAGATAGAGAGATTGATTGATAAATATATATATATAGATATATCGTTCTCCAGTGACGTCATTGAGTTGTCACACTGCTACATATTTGTTTTTGTATTGCCCCAACCTTGGGTTCACCAATCTTATTAACCAGTTTGAATACTTCAAACTCATCCCCCTTTTCTCACAGGAGACACAGCTGAACGCGCTCCGAAGTATGAAGAAAGAGAAGGGAGAAGCTCTATGAATTAAAATATTTGACATGTACTCATGAATACGATAACATCATGAAAATGGTTTCCAGTGCAAAGTTGGAAATGTCGATTTTCCCTCCAAATCATGAAGAAGGTTTGCCTTAAAATAACTTTATCATCTTGGATATTTTTGTCATTACTGTCGCAACAAGTATTATGTATTGATGTTATTGAGGGTCTATCTATAAATGCTAATGTTGTTAATGCATATAATAAGGCTTCAAACGATATGGGAGCTTTTTATATAATACATCATTTTATGAAGTGAATATTTAAAGAAAAAATGTATCTTAATTATTGTCATGATCTTTTATTTATATTTATGTAAGCAACATATGGCCCTGGAATATATTAAGCCTTCAAGTATGTTCCGGAGTATTTTTATTGAGGAGGCATTCTATCAACTTTTATCATAAAATAAAAATTGTAGACCACCCCATAAAACATAGCCAAAATGACCTCAAAAATGACGTCACTGGTCACCCGGGCAAACGCCGGGTACTTAAGCTAGTGTAATATATTTGTTTCGAAATTATAAAGAGTATATTATAACTTAATACATTAACTATATTCTTCAATTTGAAGATATGGTTGAAAAGAAGATAAGCAGTTATTTTACGCTCATAGCATGCACCATTAACTTTCTCGGACACTAATTACTATCATTCACAACGTTGAAATTTCTTTCACAAGGATAATAAGGAAACATAATGCTAACTATGTACACATTTTTGAAAGCAGGAATCATCATTAAGACAAAGTTGGCTCATTCTCCCCAACTACATACAGAAACTAATGCCATCTCGCTGCTCTAAAGAGTTGTTCCAGAGTTTATGAGTAAATAAAGGATCATATGAGGCTTGTGATTGGGTCTAAGCGCATTACTTACTGAACGACGAAGGGTTTATAATGTATTTATTTCAACTATAGTTTTTTAGTTTAAAGGTTATTACTGTATACCGTATACATACATATATACATACAATATTACAAAGACATAATATAATAGTACAATACATGCATAAAATAAAGAGTGCGACCACACAAAGGGGTATATGCAACTATTTTCAACTATAACATTTGTTTATATTTGTAAATGTGAATTTACTCGTATACTCGCATATTAGGGCGCCTACGGCGCCCATATGTTCGCCCTTTGGGTATGGGTAGGTTTGGAGCTAGTTTGTGAGTGAAACAGACCTTAAAGAATTTAAGAGAGGAGAGAGAAAATAATTTTCTGTTTTGTACAAACATTCCTCATAAAAGTTTGACTTTGTACAAAGAATATGTTTTAATCACATGGGATGCTTTTTTCTTTTTCTATTTCTCTAACTCCCCCTTTTCTTTTTCTTTTTTTCTCTCTTTACCTTGAAAAGTAGGTAGTAAAATCAGACAAGGTCTGATTTTTTTCATTTCTGGTCCCATCACTTTGACCCACCCAAGGATTCCATAGGTACCTTCAAAGTTCAAATCTGACCATAATGTGGGAGGAGATAGCGTGCGGACATACAGACGGACAGAGATTGGTGAATTATTATATGGATTAACCTTTTAGATTTGAGTTATAATAATAACATCAAGACAAAATACGTCCTGTGTAACATAATTGTCCTATAAAATATTGATTGGTAAGTAGTTTACTGAAGTGAATACAAAGTATAAAGAAATTCATTTTGAGACCATAACTTCAATTTTTAACTAGAAGCACTCAGAGAGTGCAAACCTCCGCAAATGAATCACTTGGTCTTTTTGTCATTTCCAACCCTCTACGCACTGTCCCTTTATTTACACTCTAGAGGTACATGGAAAGAAAAAGAAACTGACGTCATCAAAGAGGAGAGCACAGCACAGCGACATCTATTGGCAGAGTAGGCTAACTTGAAATATTATTAGTATTTATCTCATTTTGCATCTTAAAGAAGCACTCAAAGATGCCAAAATTTTATCACTTGTTCCTTTTGGCATTTCCAACAACTCCACAAAGTTTCATCCGAATCCGTTCCGCACTTTTTGAGTTATTCTGCTGACAAACAAACAAACCAACGCCAGTAAAAACAATACCTCCTTCGGCGGAGGTAATAACCAGGATTATTGATTCCTTTACTATAAATGGTTCCTTGGCGGATCAATTTCTTTTTCATATCATTTTCGAACTAAATTATTTTTCTTCTCTAAACAGGATAATCATGATGCCTAAACTATTTGAATTTAAAATTCTTGATGATAATATATAGAGCTGGAATGCTTATTTAAAGAAATAGTAATGAGTTTCGCTATATATTTATTAATGTGTAATATAAAAAAACAACAGAGTAATTCTAAAAAAACATATTCATTGCAAGAAAATGTCTTACCTGTCGGTGCAGGGAACTGATGAAATGCCTCGGACTCCGTGAGTCCGAACATAATGTCAATCTTGGAGAAAATGGTTAAGTACTTTTCTCTCTGGAGAAGTCTGGAGGGAAGATCCTCGATGACTATTCCATCCACATTGGGTCCAAACGGAGTTGTGTACATAGGAACATTGATCTAAGAATTTTGAGATATAGATAGTGATAGATAGATAGATAGATAGATAGATAGATAGATAGATAGATAGATAGATAGATAGATAGATAGATAGATAGATAGATAGATAGATAGATAGATAGACAGATTTTTTTTGATAGTTTTTGTTATATTCATAACCAAAAAAGGAAAAAATAACAGTAAATGTAATTTTGTAAAACAAAAAGGAGACATGTTAATGTTTTAGTTATTCTGAACGTAGAAAACTAGTACAATTTTATTGCAACACGAATCTGTTGTATTGGGATCACTTTTAAATATATGACCTCAAACTAAAACAGTTTGATATAGGGTGAGTTCGTAAAACTGTAAAAAGAAGGAGTAAATTTGGTATTTCTAATAACTAAAGCAAAAGGAACCTATCTTGACAAATTAATTTCTTATAAAATATGTTCAAATAATAATTCTATAGATATGAAATTTAGTGTAGAACCGTAATATCAGAACAGTAATAATAAGCAACTATCAGGAAACACCAGAAGTCAGCCTGGATGAGAATGATGTCAAAATTATCATCTGCCATGCTGACAAGGATACCAAAATTATTATTTGACCCTCCATATCATTGAGAGCAAGGGCCAGCACGGAAGCGCAGCTTGCTATCCAATACCTCTAAAGAGTTTTGCTGGGAGTTTATAGAGCAAACCAGTTGCCTGACCTACTCAACAGGGCAAACCTCTCATCTGCCAACGAAATTGTGGTAAAGCAGGCTGTTAAGGGTGCTTGGAAAGTAGTGAAGGACACTTGAGAGATATGGCAAACCAAGGACTACTTTCATCAGGTCAGGGTACTGCGCTCAAGCTTTTCCCACATGGGTCTTATTTACCTGTTTATGGAATATATCTTTATTGTGTTTATATTTTAAAAAAAACTATAAAGATATATTCCAAAAAACAGTGTTCTGTCCTGATTAAAGTAGTCCTTGGGCAAACACACCCACAGTGCTTCAAGAGCCTGTCTTTACTAATTACGTTGCAGGGGGTGAGCTGAGAGCTAGAGCAACGATCTCTCTAAATAAATCTTTCCACAACAACAGCTAATTATACAAGGCCAGTTACCAAAAACGGTCGTGATCGATGGACTTACCTTCACATGAAGAAGTTCCTTGACAGACTTGTTGCGTAGCATTGCATGAGAGGCCCCGAGTCCAAAGGGCATCTCAGCTGGGAAGCCACCTGAAGAGTGAGGTCCGTGGGCTGGGAGTGACTGCCATGGAGGATAAAAAGGATCCACTCATCAGTATGGCGCGATGAAATAAATCTGAGGAAGAAAACAAGAAAATGAAGGAGTCCATATTAAACAAGGTGATAAGATCTAATCCGGCGTGTTTTCTCTTAACTTAAAATACACATAAAATGCTTAATTTCATTTCAGCTTTATTGATTTAGACATTGAAATGCTTGTAGAAATATGTAGATTCTGCTTATTTAATTAATTGCCTTCTGACAACCCCAGAAAAAAAATATATATGATTCAAGCTAGGGAAGCATTGGGTCTTGGGGAAGAAATCGTAGGTGTTGACTGCCAACACAAGTAATCATTCACACAGACTAACAAAGTTACGTGAGAAACGTCCAGCTTCCTGGCGATATCCGTGATGGACCTGTTGGGATCATGTTCGAAGAACTCGGACGTCAGATTGACGTCACACTCTCCATTCTGTCCTAGCAGGCTGAACTCCTTCTCTATGATATACCTTATCTCTATGTATCTTGCTTTTGATTATTTCCTTCAGCCCTCTTTATTTTTCTTCTTCTTTTTTCCTCTTTTTTCAGTAATCAATGCATTAGAGCAGTGGTTCCCAAAGTGGGGGGCTGCGCAGAGCAATTGCAAGGGGGGCGCGGAAAAACGAATGAATGAAAATATAAATACCGTAGACTAAATAACACTGCTACAAAATTGACAAAAAACAAAAAAAGGTTTGAGGTTTGTATGAATTACAATGTGTGAAATAAACTGTAATGGACTCTGAGAACAAAATGTGTGTATATACTTTTTTTTTTTTTTTTGGGGGGGGGGCGCAAAAATTTCTTATGTACCAAGGGGGGCCCAGCAGAAAAGTTTGGGAACCACTGCATTAGAGTAAACCTACAACGATAAAGCTCACGATGTTTAAGCATGCGATTTTAAGCACAACGACAATACAGCGACGCGTTAATAATACTTGCTTTAAAAAAGAGTGTGATGTTAAACAAGGAGAATATAAAGAAGGTGAGAACAAGGAAATTTTACGTTGTGTTTTTTTATTATTATTGGACTTAGGTTTTCAACATTGACGTCATATGTTTATTTATTATTATATTTACAAAATCAATTTCTCAAGGAATTGCTTTGTTGTGGAGTGATGTGTGAGTGCCAGGAACAGCCTGAACTCAATTGTGCCATTCAAACATTCTCCCTTTCACACGCCCAAAATATCCCTCACTTTTTTTCCATGTCTAATAATATATGCTTATTTCAACAATGACGTCATACAACAGCTGAGTCAGCTAACGCCAACCTGCCTGCCTTAGAGAGTTCGTTGTTGACACACCTTTATATATTCTCCTTGGATGTTAAAGGTGTGCGCTAAAGGAACATATGACGAACAAACATGGGATTAAGGCGTACGCAAAAATAATACCCACGACTTTATTACAGTAAATCCATTGTAAAAGTTGCAGAGTGGATATCAATTCAACCTTCCGGCCTCTAACAGGTACGACCATTGGTAATCTTCTGTGGGGCTTAATGCAGAATTTGATTTTTCCTGACATAATGGTGCGAAATATTTTAGCAAAAGGAAAATCTGCTTCATTCTCAGCTGAAACAGAGTGGGGACACTTTCAATACCTCCTAAAATTTCTCCATATTTTTCAATGATTTCATTTAATTGCTGTAAGTGTGTTTCGGAACCATTTTTCACGATAACGTCAATAGGGTTTTGCGCAACTCAAGCATTTTCGAGACCCCTGATGGTCAATTTTACGCCATTCTCAACCATTCATGGTTTCAAATAGGGAAATAACGTTTAAGGGGTTTTTAAACTCTATATTGATGTATCCTGCCACACTTTTGGTTCTAGGCATACTTGACGGGCACGCCTTTGCATTTTCCGTATTTGCAGTAAGCGCTCCTGCATTGAACTCTTTTGCATCAGGGTATTCTTGTCTGCGGCGTTTTCGTTGGGAATGGTATCAGGAAGGATTTTTCTACCAAGGAAGGTTAATTATCATTTAATCGTTGTTTAATAACACTATGTAACAAAATTAAGGTCTTTTTTGTCCTTTGGCTGAAATTCCTAATTTGAGTCCCATTTTTTACGTAGATTCCAAAAATGCCACTTAAAATTTTGTCCGAAAAAAGGTTTGGCCTTTATGACCTTTTTTGAAATTTACAATTTTCATCATTTCTAATGGTGCAGGCCCAGTTATCTTCGTGGAAAGTAAGAATACCACAAATGTCAGTATTATTTATTTTTTTACTATATCTGTGCATTTCAAATCCGTTTTTATAATTTATATATCTTTCGTACTACTCGAAAAAATCGGCTATATATTTCAAAAAGTTGACCATATTTTAGTGTTCTAATTAAGCGGTGATATATTTTTTGTTTCGAGTCTATTGACTATAATCAATTTGTAATATATTTTTGGTATATGTCAATGCATTTCAGAACAGTTTTTATAATTTCGATATCTGGCATGAAAGTAAGAAAAGATCAATTAGTAGGACGAAGTATTGATAATATTAAGTAACTACTTTTAGGTGATTATTGAGGTTGCATTTAATATTATTGTGATTTGTTACGAAGAACAAAAATAGGTTTGCCTATTTTACATATAATTATTTACAAGTGTCAAAATAATTTTATTTTTTAGAGAGTTACTGTGATTTGCAAAATTGCATTTCAATATTGTTATCAAATTATTTAAGGAACTTGCAAAAAAAAAGACAAACCTGTTTTTTTTTCTTCGTAACAAATCACAATAATATTAAATGCAACCTCAATAATCACCTAAAAGTAGTTACTTAATATGATCAATACTTCGTCCTACTAAATTGATCTTTTCTTTACTTTCATGCCAGATATCGAAATTATAAAAACTATTCTGAAATGCATTGACATATACCAAAAATATATTACATATCGATTATAGTCAATAGACTAGAAAACTGCACATTTCCCCCTATCATGCAGCTGATGATCTAACTGATGTTGGTCGCCAAATATTGCTTCTCTTGACAAAGCGGTTCCTTAATGAAATCTTAGAAAATAGCTTTGGACCAATATGCGATAGATAAGATATTTTGAATTGATAGGTTACAAACTTATATTTGCCTGGTCTTACATAGCTGGCCTAGATATAAGGTCTAAGACAAGAAATTTGCAAAGCTATACACGTCTAATTTATACATATTTCAATTCTAATGAACTGTGGTTATGTGCTAATCAGTGATGTTACTTTTGTTCATAGCTAGAAAATATAGTTAAATTTATAAGTGGACTTTAAGGATAAAAATATTAATAACGGGGGGTAAAAACCCAGGGAGTGATTGTCGGGGGGTTCTATACCGGGGGTTGGTAGTCCTGTTTCAAGTTAAAATTTCAAACATTGAAGACTGAGACATGAGTTGGAATAAATTGTTATGGTATTGAATAGAAATATTCTCTTCTTCAATAATAGAAAACGTAAATATTTCATTTGAGCTATCATTATAATTTAAAGTCAACAATTTATTCAAATGACAGATATAAACACTATAAATGAGGCAATTTTAAGAAAAAAATATCGTATAGGCAAGGTTAACCCGACTCGAACGTTTATGGCTAATATAGAGTAAATTAAAAATAACCTTCCATGGTAGAAACTCCTTCCTAGGTACAATCCTCGGCGAAAACGCCGCTCAACAAGAAGACCCTAGAGCAAAAGAGTTCAATGCAGGAGCGCACACTACAAGAATGGAAATGCAAAGGCGTACCCGTCGAGTACGCCTGACACGTCAGGCGGGAGTACTGGCCATAGAGATATAAAGGTATAGAGAGCTTATTCCCTTCAATAGCAGAGAAACAATGCTCACCTGTACTCTGTGCCCAATATAAACAAAGTCATTTGTCCTAACGTCATCGTAGGCGGATCATAGAGATAGAAAGATTTATTTATACTGGGAACAAAAACGTATTCCTTTGAAGAATCCAATAAGTCCGCTATGTCTTATATCTCTATGATGCAGACATTTTAAATAAGTAAGTAAAGAATTACCACAAGGGATGACTTAGTCAGTTTTTTCTGGGGTGTGTTGAAACTATGACGTTCGTGACGTCAAAAGACAAGGAGGACTCCCGAAACCCGAAAATTCTGGCTAGTTGGATATCCTGAGAGTCCGTTGGCTATTTGAAACAATACCTATCTGGATATTCACAACTCCTCCAAAAAGCCACGGTCAGACGATTTAATTTTAGTTTTTAAAGGTCAAAATAAATAAACGCACGTCAGTTACTATCCATAAGTAAAATATCAAGTTATTACTTGTATTGAAATTCAATTAAGTCACAATTAAAAATAAATAAGTTTCTTATCCCTTAGGTCAACTTTTTAGTATAATTAAATGTACATACAAGATATTTTCACCCCCTTTCGTTATATTCAATGACATTACATACCAATGAAGGAATTGCCAATATTTACTAAATAGTAAAATGAAAATCAAAAGTCTTGCATCTGATGATGCAATGTTTGATTTTTATATTTCAGTTTTGATAAGTCGCAACAAGAACCTTCTATGCTGAGTGAACTATATTATTATCATATTTGCCCATGAGTACCCAACAAACTAATAGAGCCCTTATCTGCTCATGTCTCCAAACAAGGTGTAAAAAGAAGGGGATAAAAAGAACAAAAAAAGTCCATGGATGAGAGTCTTCTATTATCCTTCTTATTTTGTGTTAATTTTTATTTTTTTGCGCAAAAAGTTCATTCATAAATAGTTTATAACCGGCTGACACTGGATTGAGTTATGGTCATAGATAACATAGAGTGCCGAAGTCTCGTATGGTAGCGCAGAATATTGGGGTATTTTTTCGCCCACCGAAGTTGGAGGAATTAATAGAAATAATTTATAAGAGAGTGAAAGTTTATATTTATTATCATGCAAAATGGAGATTGATATCACATCATATGAAATTTCATATTGTAAAATATATGAAAAAAAAGGAATATATGGCTCAGAGAGATTCTCATTATCTAAAACCAATCAAAAATACATATAAATATCTATATCCTACATTATAATTTACATTGATATATGGATAGTAGTTTCTTTTATAGAATAAAAGGTGATCAAATTAATACATAGTTTAGGAAGTGTACTTGAAAATACTAATATAATATGACCGTATGATAGTTTCAATACTTTTGTTAACCATGTTTCTTGGGAATCTTATTACAACCAATGATGTTTACAAATAATGACATAAGCAGAACTGATTGTGATCCTGAATAATATTTTAAACAATTATTATTGATCTTCACAAATATATGACTCAAAACATATTTTTGTGTTTGAAAAAATCAATGTATAACTCTCATGAGCAAATATATCTTTAGCAATTTGTTCTAAAGGACCAGCAGCAATTACACTTGAAGGCGAGTATTAAATATATAGCAACAAAAGAGAAAATCAAATTGTATTTTGTATTAAACTTTATTTATAGTATTTAATAAAATATAAATGCAATACAATCAGAAAAATTCGTGATAAAAAGAATATTTAAAATACATTTGTTGTCTAATTGGTACAATTCTATTCCAAAAATTAAGAAGGGTAACTTTAATTCTTACCATTTGACACTTGAGCAATTGGAGAGAGGATAAGAAAGGAAACAAGAGAAGCTCCGGTTCCGTGGCCGATCAGAGTAACGGAATTGGGGTCACCATTAAAGTTTTTTATGTTTTCCTTGATCCACTGAAGAGCGGCAACAATGTCCAAGAGGCCAAAGTTGCTTATGACATGTTCCCCTAGAGTGGGCTTGAGGAATCCAAAGATCCCAAGACGGAAATTGACCGTAACGACTATTACGTCACCGTAGGATGCAAGGATGGAGCCGTCGTAGGGATTACCGGAATTCCATTCGTAGGACTCCCCGTGAATGAAAACCACAACTGGAAGAGACTCTGTCTGAAAGCGGGCTCCATCTGCAAGAAAAGCAAAAAAAAATAACAATATAATAAAATATTAATCATATGAATACTTAATATTTAGGCTAAAAACAAAAAAATACATTAGTATTACAGCAGCTGGTAATTTTAGAAAATTTGTTCAGTTCCACAATAGTTGAACATTAATTGAGCCCAAAGTGTTTGCTTAACCCAGAGGATATTAATTATTATGAAGCACATAGCCATCCTTCTGGATGATTGGATTGCCTTAATATCTTTTCCAATTTGTTGCTTGCCAATATAATTCGTTCATCAAAAAACTTTTGAATAAATAATTATTTTTTTATGAAATAATTAATAGAATTTTACATTTTAGGAGTGGATAGAGTCATGATAGAGATAAATTTACAAAGCATATACAAGAGATGTATAAAACTAGTGAACTTAAGTATAATTGGCATAAATATAATAATAAAATGCATTAACCATCATTAATTTTATATATATAATACTGTGATGAAAGAAAAAATCCTCACAGTAATGGACTGAGATCATACGCCAATGACATCATTCAAATAGTTAATTTTAGTCTTCATGGCATTAGGACTTGTTTTTAAGATTAATTCAAGTGAGCATTTAAATTATTTTTTTATACATTTTCTTATTTTTGCGACATGTTTTCTTCCGATTGGTGAATATGGGTATATATATATTTTCCCTTCAATGTTATTTAATATTTGCCCAAGACGTCATGTGTATAATTGGTTTCTCTCCCTAAACTCTGTTAAAACTTCATTAATAAAAACCATGAGTGTTCAAAATTATTTTTATGGTAGGCAATACATATATTTTGAAGCCTGTCATTTGTTCCCTGAGCAATTTTGCTTACCATTAACTTTTGTAACTATTTGTCCTCAATTACACTATGTAACAGGACGAAGTATTCATCATATTAAGTAACTACTTTTAGGTGATTCATTGAGGTTGCAGAAAATATTATTGTGATTTGTTACGAAGAAAAAAAAACAGGTTTGCCTTTTTATATACAAGTTCTTTAAATAATTTTATAACAACATTGGAATGCAATTTTCCAAATATCCAAATTTCTCTATAAAATCAAATATATTCATATTTTCAATATTGGCAATTCCTTCATTGGTATGTAATGTCATTGAATATAACGAAAGGGGGTGAAAATATCTTGTATGTACATTTATTATACTAAAAAGTTGACCTAAGGGATAAGAAACTTATTTATTTTTAATTGTGACTTAATTGAATTTCAATACAAGTAAATAACTTGATATTTGACTTATGGATAGTAACTGGATTAATTAATTTAATAACAATATTGAAATGCAATTTTCCAAATCACAGTAACTCTCTAAAAAATCAAATTATTTTGACACTTGTAAATAATTATATGTAAATAAAAAGGCAACCTGGTTTTTCTCTTCGTAACAAATCACAATAGCATTTATTGCAACCTCAATGAATCACCTAAAAGTAGTTACTTAATATGATCAATACTTCGTCCTACTAAATTGATCTTTTCTTTACTTTCATGCCAGATATCGAAATTATAAAAACTGTTCTGAAATGCATTGACATATACAAAAAATATATTACAATTGATTATAGTCAATAGACTCGAAACAAAAAAAATATAGCCGCTTGAATAGAACACTAAAATATGGTCAACTTTTTGAAATATAAAGCCTATTTTTTCGATTAGTACGAAAGATATATAAATTATAAAAACGGATTTGAAATGCACAGATATAGTAGAAAAATAAATACTACTGACATTTGTGGTTATTCTTACTTTGCACGAAGATAACTGGGCCTGAACCATTAGAAATGATGAAAATCATAATTTTCAAAAAAAGGCCATAAAGTCCAAACCTTTTTTTTGGACGATATTTTGAGTGGCATTTTTGGAATCGATGTAAAAAATGGGACTCAAATTAGAAATTTCAGCCCAGGGGCAAAACACTTGTTACATAGTGTTATATACTATGTAAGCAAGGCTTAGCTTAAAGTTAATTTTATTAATATAACGTTATTCTTCTCATCGGACCCTCCTCCCCTCTTATTCTGCAATACCGGCTGGGTGTATTGCCACCAATGCCCTCCTTATTCAGCAACATATATTGCAGCTTTATGACGGAGTCTATTATGAACTCTTTGTAAGCCTCTCCCTCTTGTGCATAATGTGCCATTCAAGAGCCATTCTGAACTGATCCTTTCGTCTTTTCCTTCGACTTTCGAAAGAAATTTATTATAAGAGGTAACCATCATTCATTATTGTATGAAGCTATGGGGTTCTATCAGTTGAGAAGTGACGGCTTATTTTTGACCCGTCTCGGAGTTTTTTTATCGATCAATATAAGATACGACTATTATGCATAGAGATATAAAGATATAGAGAGCTGATTCCCTCCAATAGCAGAGAAACTAAAGCGTTCTATTGTTTCTGTGTGTCCATTATAAACAAAGTAATTGATACTACGTCATCGTAAGCTGATCATAGAGATATAAACATAACACAATGACGTATTTCTCTTCCCTCCAATAGCAGAGAAACATCCTCGTTCAGCTATATTCTTGACACAATGACGTATTTCTCTGATGAGTCCCATATGCTCTCTATATCTTTATATCTCTATGGTATTATGTCACACACATTGCAAATTACATATCAAAACATTAAGCAATTAGTGTGTATAAAACTCATAAACACAAACAACAATTAGCAACTTCCATTATACACTTCCCTCTGAAAAGAAATAGGAAACCTTATTTCCCCTCAATTAATAGGTTGATTATTATCAAAACCATTTTCCTTCCTTCGGTTCGTATATTATGTAAATAAAATAAATACATATAACCCAGAGCTAATCCGTAATATAAACATTATAAAACATTGTAGTTAATTTTAAATATTTTTGCTCTGGGGTAGAGCCACCCACCTCTACAATTACTGGATTTTCATCTGAAAAGGAGCATTCAACCAACTTGAAGACGTCATCAATATAATTAAAATGGCTGCCACACCAGGTAAACAATTAAAAATTAAACGATTTAGAACATGGTGCACCCCAAGTCTCACAGGCGCTCAAAGACTCAATAAACATGGAATTAACGTCCGAGGAAATAAAGGAGTACATAAAAAGTTATAAGAAAAAAAAATCTCCAGGACCCGACGGATTTCCCATGGAATTTTTAAGAAATATAACAATATTTTTTCGCCTCTATTGGAGGAAGTTTTTAAAGAAGCTATTCATGTAGGACATTTCCAAAAACATATAAGTGAAGGAAAACTAATTCTCATTCCAAAAAAAGGAAATGACCCTCGTTTTGTAAACAACTTAAGGCCCTTAACAATGCTAAACTCATCTTATAAAATATTTAGTGTTATTATTGCAAAACGTTTTCAAAAGGTATTACCGTCAATAATACATAAATCACAACAGGGCTTCATTCAAGGATGAAATATGCAGGACGCCGTTAGAGGGATCCTAGACTCTGTAGGCCAAAACACATCTGAAAAGAAAGCTGTCTTGGCAATTGACTTTCACAAGGCCTTTGATTCAGTATGTCATAGTTATATTATTGATAAACTCCTTCAGTATGGCTTTAGTTGCAAATTTATCAAAATGGTCGCGATATGTCTTCGGAATATCTACTCTACATACGGAAGGAGCAAAGACAGTTTTCAAATTAAAAGAGGCTGCCGTCAAGGAGACCCACTAGCCCCAAGTCTATTCATTTTAGCCATTGACCAACTAATTAGAGAGGTAGATGAGTCCCAAAAAAATAAGAGGAATTAAATTTGGAGCAGTGGAAAATAAAATCCAAGCCTTCGCTGACGACTTAACACCCTTTACTCGGGTACCATACAAGGTATAAAAGAGTCTCTTGATGAAAAGCTACAAATAGTCGACTGCTTTGGAAAAGCCTCAGGTTTAAAGATAAATTTTGCAAAGACTTTTCTAAATTCAAATTTTCCAAATATTAATGTAATAAAAAATATTCAAGAAGTTACTGTTTTAGGTACTAATATATCTATGGTGCATTCAAATGATGAAAGCAACCGGAAGATAATTGAAAATAGAATAAGGAAAGTTGCTTCCAAACTGAGTTTTTTAATAAGCTGGAATTTACCTACTAGAATAAAGGTATGGAATTCAATTATACTTCCAACTGTGATTAACCTTCTAAGGATAACACCTTATGACGCCAAGTTAAGAGAAACTGTTGGGGAGATATGCTCCTCTTTCGTATTAAAGAACGGAACACCAGCATTGATTACCTGGAAGAGTATTATATGTCCAAGAAGGTACGGAGGACTAGGCCTTTTACCGATAAAGATTTTTGGAAGACTATCTTGTTCTCCTGGTTTAAGAGATTAGTAAAGGAAGACTCTTCATGAATGAGGACAGTTATGGAAAAACTCGAGAATAATGCAAATTTTGAGTATATAAATGAAAAAGGAAATGGACCCATGAAAGTAATCGGGTCACTGAAATGCATAAATTCTTTCTGGTCTAGCGTCGCAACAATAGCGGAGTTTATATCGAATAAAGTTCTTAAAGAAATGGTTTGGCAAGAACCTACAAAATACAATAGTCGTCTGGATTTTTTAGAAGGTACCACATTAAAGAAAAAAAATACTTTTATCGGGGAAATATTTGATTTTAATGGTGATATGACTCTAATCGAAGCACTTGAAAAGCGTAGGATTTTAAAATACATAACATTAAAGGAACGACCAATTGGACCACGTGACAGTTTTTTAACTTTATCAATTTTTATGAAAACAAACACATACGTTTTATAATACTTCCAAACGAAATAAAAAACAAGTATTTAACACAAATTGAGAGACATAGGGATAGAGTTGGCGAAACTGCTCCCATCGGGTCAATAATTAAAGCAATAGAAAAACCCTTTGTTTGATCCTTCCTTATATTGGTTTTGGTACATGATAATAACAAATACTTTAACCACAAGTTATACCCACGGTAAACTGGTGAATTATGGGAGTTGTTTCTTCTGCAAGAAATACAAAGAGACTGCTTATCACTTTTTAGCAAGAGTGTGAAGCGATCAGAGATGTCCGGGAAAAAGTTGCGTTAAAGGTTTATATTGATTTTAATATTGTCTTAACAAAAAATAATTTCTCCTTTATTTATATAGGTTCTTTTAAAGAGAAAATAAATTATCTTTTAGCTAAAGTTTTCATTATTCTTTACAAATTCAGAAGTACTCAGACAACTATTCCTAAAAATTTTATAACAAATTTAGATGAATATTTTTAAACGCCTCGTTCATTATCAATTTTATTCATTGTGTAAACTTTTATCTTACGTTCAGATACCCCCCCCCCCCCCCCTCCCAAGAGATCAATCATTTGTCCTTTTTATGTGTTTTTACGTTCTTCTTATTGAGTTATTTCATGTAATATAGTGTTTATATACACGTAAAAGATAAAATAAAGTCATGTTGTACTGAGGTACAAAAAAAAATACATTTAGTGTTTAAATATACCAAAAATTAATCTATATTTCAAATATTTCTCAACATGATCTATATTTAAAAATCGAATCCTTTACGACTTTGATGATTATATTTTATATCAATATTAACATCGAATAGTATGTTTTGATTGGACTGGTTTTTTTTACTCATCGTTCACAACCTTGTATTTTACTCAGTTCTTTTTTAAGTTGTAAAATTTGAGAAATATAAATGTTTAAGTGAATAAATTATGGAAGCACATTTAATTGATAGATTAAACAATTAGTTCAAATTACATTTATATATTCAAGCCAAATAGCTTACTTAACAATTTAGCAGGTCTAGATTATCATTTGTATTCAATGAAGGATTCTTATCGTTATTCCTCATATGTATATATGCCCCTTGAAATAAAACCGATATGAAAGCAAGGATACCTTCATAGGAGTCATCTATAATTCTACCAAGTACCGACGACAATGTTAGAAAAATAAAGCTTTTGATAGATATTTATAACGAAGGGATAATAAGATTGAATACTGGCCTAATGATAAAGAGACTCAATTAAATTTACATGTATATTTCATTCCATATCTTGAAGAAAAGAAGATGCAGCATTTCAAGGGTAGTTCGAATCCCAAGGACCGATAGCACCGGTCTTAAGACTGGATCGGATCGAATAAATTGGGACCGACACAACACTACCCACGACTAAAGCGTTAAAGTAAAGTAGTGCATGCAAGGAAAAAGAAAAGAAAATTGGGCAAAGTTTTATTTACTTTCTTGAACGTTAGATGTCGCTAGTCCATGAAATTAAGTCACAATCCTATTTAAAACCGGTTTAAAGGGATTAAGACACTCAAAAACACTTTTCTCAAGATAAAAAACGTCTCCAAATATAATAATAAAAGGACTTTGTTATTATTTTCAAAGAGCTCTAGCATTAAAGCGCCCCTTACGGACTAAAGAAGAACTAAAATTTTGGCCAATTCCTATTGGGAAAAAAGTAAGAATTTTATGTTATGCATGTGCTACTTTACTTTAACGCTTTACCCCCGACTATATTAGAATAAATCATATTTTGTTAGTAATTGCTTCATGCACGATAACTGCACCTAGTATGTATTTGACATGAATCTATGGCTTATCTTTCATAAACGTTGTAGTCCTAGCATGTGGTAACATTTTGGTGTTTATGAAGAGTCCTATAATAAAAATTAACTCACTCCTTGGACCCATTCCAGGCAGTCAAGTTCGAAGCCAATCAGATATCAGGCAAGAATCATAGAGATAAGGTATATTAGAGAGAAGGAGTTCAGCCTAATGGGAGGGAATGGGAAGTATGACGTCACTAATATACTCTTAATTAATAAATTTTGATAAGATTATAAGAAAAGTCAATGGTATCCTTCATAAAGTATAACGAAATATGCTTCATGAATTGGATGATTTTACGAGGTTGCGTTGATGTATTGTCAATTCTTGCCTCTAATTAAGTAATTCGTTAGATAAAATATGTTTTCATTAAAAAATATCCTATTAATATTCTATGATTTATGTTTTATATTAGTGTTGTTCAAAATAAATACAAAGTAAAAATATGACTTTATTTAGTAACGCTTAACAAAATTTATAACATAAGAGTATATTAGTGACGTCACACTCCCCATTCCGTCCTAGCAGGCTGAACTCCTTCTGTCTGATATACCTTATCTCTATGTATCTTGCAGATGAGGAAGAGAAAATATACTTTTTGATTGGTCTCTCTTTCTCTTTGAGATCTTAAACATCAGCAGGACAAATTATGTAGTGCCTTCTATACTAAAGGTGTTGTATTATGACAAAACATTCAAAGCCACAGTAAAAATAGAACACTCTGAAGCTGGATGAACACCGAGATATCAATCGAGATAAATATGTTGAAGTCCAAAATCCATTACACAGGGCACCAAATTTAAAAAAGTAAAAGTTTCTGGGGGTAGTTCAACTGATTTGAATAGCTAATGGGCCCCGATAACTAAATAAAAAAAAACCTTTTCGCTGGATCAGATCAGAATTTTTTGAAATTTTGATTTTTTTTTTTTCGAATTTTTGACTTTTTAGACAAAATCACAGCTTTTTTGTTTATTGAGCTACAAAAATAGTATAGATGTTTTTGGAAATGGTATGGTCATATTAGTGGGAGCGGAGACTAATTTTGAGTTGAAAAAAATAGAAATGCCAAAAAAATGAAATTTAATGACCAAATTTTGCATATATTTCAGTATATATATTATGTCTATTACAACTACTATAGTAAAACAAAAATGATTTTAAGCTTTTTATTTCTTATTATACAAAAAAACCTTTTCAAATTGAAAATGCATGGAATACTAGTTACTGCACTGCCAGGTATAAAACTTCTCTTTGAAGATTTACTCTGTGCTGCAAATTAGGATACTCTCGAGCTTATCTCCAGCAGTAGTCAGCCATCATATGGTCTCTTCTCCTAGTCCCTCATGTCCTGGTGAAACCTCTCACCCTCCTCATCACTAATACTGCCAAGATTTTCAGGAAATTTCTCCTGGTGACAAAAAAGGAAATTCAGTTTGATGCTCATATATGCATTTAGCAGCTTATAGCTCACAAGCATACTGTTTACGAACTCCACATAATTGCTTGACTTGTTGTTTCTAAGAAAATTCTCTAAAACAGGACAAAGGAACTCCAAGCATTTCACACAACCTGGTTCATACTAGAAAAAAACATATAAGCTTTTTAATCTGAAGAACATCAAAAACTCCAGCCTTTTTTTCAATACTCAGTCCAGGGAAAGTATCACAAATGTATTTAAAACAGTTCTCCATCTTTGTCCAGAGCTTTAACAAATTGTTTTTTAATCAAAGTTTAATGTGAAGAGGAGGGAAAAATATCTTTGATCTGTCCACCAAAGGCTCAGCAATAACATTTTTCTCTCCAATAGTCATATGAGTCCTCTCTGACCACTCCTAGCTCACCCAGTGTTCCTCCCTTGCCTTACTATCCCAGTGACAGAGAAAGTAAGGGAAATTGACAAAACCACCTGTTGTCCAACAAAAAGTTGACCATTTTTAAATCCACGCAAATGTGCCACCCATGAATGTGATAATTAATTTCGAAAAGAACAAATTTGACCTTTTCATATGTTTCTTTTAGTTTGGTAACATAGACAACTGGAATGGATCCATATTTATTTCCATTATGAAGCAGAACAACTTTGAGACTGTATTTAGAACTGACAGTGAAAAATAGTTACTTATGCCTAACTTATCCAGGAGACCAGGAGTGTCATTACAGTAAACAAGTCCATCTTTCGAAGAGAAGAAATGAACAAATTATGAATCTCTTATTCTGTACAAGGATATTGTTGTACCCCTTTGAAGCAGATTCTTCTCACCTAATCTAGAGGACAAAAGTTCTGCAGGTTTTTTGGGCAAGTTTAAGTCTCTCACAAGGTCATTTAATTCACCCTGGTTGAGTTGTTTTAGCTGTGATGTTTTGCCTTCAAAGTCTATATCATCATGATTGTGTGAACTGTCACATTACAACTGTTCAGTCGCACTTTCATCGTCTGTAACATCTGGAAGTGACTCAAACACTGGAACTGGAACATTTTCACTGTGGGTCACTAGTCTGATAGCAGAATCCAATTTTGGATACTTTAAACTCTTTCTGTGTTTTATATTATAGCTATAAGGTTCATTGCGCAAAAATAGCAATCATCTGAGTGGTTTTTTGGTTCTCTCCAACCATAAGTAAACCAAAACTTATGCTCTTCTTCTTGCCTTTAGACCATTCTCTAAGTTGTGTAATGCAACTAACACACACAATGTGATGGGCCACTCTTTTATCATTCTTCAGGAGACACAGTTTAAAGATTAGATGTAATTTGCTAAAACTGTTTTAGTTTGTTTTGTTGTTTATCTTTAATTTATCCTCTCAAACCCTATCTCCAGTGCCACTAACATGAGTATGCCATTCCCAAAACCATTCATACTAATTTCGTAAAGTTACAAAAATCGTCCAAAATCAGCCAATATGTTTTTTTGGCTTTTTTGTGCCTCTCTTATCATTTTTTTAACCCAAAACGATTCCCACTAATATGACCATGCCATTTCCAAATACACCCTTAACATTTTTGTAGCTCAATAAATAAAAAGTTGTGATTTTTGTCCCATAAACCAAAAAATCAAAATTTCAAAAAAATCTGACCTGATTGAGCAAAACGGGTTCTTATTTAGTTATCAGGGACCCATTAAGTATTCAAATCAGTTGATATATCCCAAGAAACTTTTTCACTGTTCCCCAGTGCTATATAAGAATGGATTTATTTTGATTCAACGCTCAGCATTAATTATATGGTTATGGTTACAGTAAGATAAGCAATTTGATTCTGTTACTTTAAAAGTTTAAATTTAGTGTAAAATAAAAAATATAACACTATAAACATATAGACTTAAAGAAATCTAAAATCAAATTTGGACAATTACACAAAAAACAACACAAAAAACGTTATAGTTTAAAAGTACTGTCCAGATAAAAATTATATAATATTAATTTATAATCAATACAAAACGGCGATGCATCCTTAAATATGTGTTGAAATGAGTTTGTTTAATCATGTATTGTATATGAATATTTTCCCTTGATATGTTACATTTAAAAAATATTAATTTATTCCTACTTTGAATAATGCAAAGCCGGAGCTCCATAATTATAAATCTTCTCGGTCACGGATGTTTTTTTTTTTTTTTTTTTAATAATTTATTGCTACACATAATATTACATTTATACACACGTATAGACATATATTCAGTACGGGCACATGTAAAAAATTATTTAAACTTGTGGTGCCCTCGCAATAGTTGGCCGATTGGGTCTCCTACTGCAATCCGTCCTGAACGTAATGTGGGGATGGTGCCTTCTTCAGCCAGCCTCCAATATCAGTACTTGTAAAGAAACTGGAAAGACTGGATATTGAATTGCCCTGAAAAGGCTGTTGATGATCAAAAAGCTGGGTCCGCTCAGCCATGAATTTGGGGCATTCGTGCAGAAGATGAAGAGGTTCCTCGTCCTGTTGACCACACCCACGACACAGCGGGCTGATTTCAGGGTGCATTAGGTGGTAATGATCAAGGTCTGTATAATAAGGTCTGGGCAATACAAAAACAAACATATAGCAGTGTGACTACTCAATAACGTCACTGGAGAACGATTGTATCTATCCATTTATATCTATCAATCTCTCTATCAATCTATAAATATATATATTGGTTTTAGGAATATTTATATATAAAACTTATGCACAAAGAAAATCTGATAAAGCATTTTTTGTTGGGAATTATTGATAGTAGGAATTTTTCCTTAACAACAGTTTTGTATAAAATTCATTTTTAAGGAAACTACTGACTTTTGGGCCCAGCTTATCAGTCGAAATAGCTTTATTGAGCATAATGAGCACATTTGGTTAGTTGCATTTTATAAATTGAGCCCATTTTGAGTACTTTTTCGTTCATATATAAAGGAGTATATTCGCATATAGTAGACCCATAAGGGTACTTATGAACAGTAAGCTACGGTAAGGTAAGGTAGGTTTCGTGACCCAGACCTTCTCCGCATTCATATAACAAAGCTCCGCTTATTATTAGTTATTATGTGTTGTTATTTTTATTCTTCACGAAGCCTACCTTACCTTACCGTAGCTTATTGTTTATAGGTACCCTTATTGGTCCATTATATACGAATATACTCCTTTATATGTATATGAACGAAAAAGTACTCAAATGGGCTCAATTATAAAATAAAACTAACCAAATGTGCTCATTAATGCTCAATAAAGCTATTTATATTATACAGACCTTGTTAAAATCAAGGTCTGTATAATAAGGTCTGGGCAATACAAAACAAACATATAGCAGTGTGACTACTCAATAACGTCACTGGAGAACGATTCTATCTATCCATTTATATATCTATCAATCTCTCTATCAATCTATAAATATATATTGGTTTTAGGAATATTGTTTATAGGTACCCTTATTGGTCCATTTATACGAATATACTCCTTTATATATGAACGAAAAAGTACTCAAAATGGGCTCAATTTATAAATAAAACTAACCAAATGTGCTCATTAATGCTTCAATAAAGCTATTTCGACCCATAAGCTAGGCCCAAAAGCCAGTAGTTTTCCTTTAAAAATGCATTTTATACAAAAGTGTCGTTAAGGAAAAATTCCTACTATCATAATTCCCAACAAAAAAAATGCTTTATCAGATTTTCTTTACGCATAAGTTTTATATATAAATATTCCTAAAACCAATATATATATTTTATAGATTTGATAGAAAGATGATAGATATTAAATGGATAGATAGAATGGTTCTCCAGGACGTCATTGAATAGTTATACTGCTAGGATTACATGTTTATTTTTGCATTGCCCAGACCTTATTATACAGACCTTGGTAATGATGTCGAAGAAGGGAATGGCCTGTGGAAAATTGCACCACAGAATTCAGCTTTTCTTTGGAATAATCCAGGAGACGTTTCCATCTATTCAGCTGAACTTTTGGCATCATTTCACGGCTTTGGCGGCAATATTCCAGCCTTGACCATAGTATCTGCCATTTATCTACCTAATACGCAGACACCTCCTCCCTAAGAAAGGTCAAGGGGGTACCAACAACCTGTGAAGGCTGTTGTTTTAAAGTTCCAGCCTTAGCCAGCAAATCTGCCACTTCGTTCCCTGTGACGTCACTATGGCCTTTAACCCAGCAAAGAGAGAGAGGGACTTTATCGGCAAGTGACCCCAATAGAATTTTGGTGTCTCTTACAAGTGAACTTCGCGTTTCTACCGATCGTAAGGCTCCGATAGCTGCTTTGGAGTCCAACCAAATGCAAAATCCACTGTGGCACCACTTTTCCCGATTGTCTTTAATCCAGGAAAGAGCCTCCTTAATTGCCAGTATTTCCGCCTGGAAAACACTATTTGAGGAGTGAGGGTTAAAGATGCTTCCCCCACGACTTGTTCTCCTTTTGTGACGACAAATCCAGCACCAACACCTCTGTGACTTTTTGATCCATCTGTAAAAATGTGCACTTGATTTTTGAATTATTTTTCATAAACTTGGCATTTCCATATTTTCTTTCGATGGATAGCATCTTTTTGTGTGGTTAGAAACAATTTTTTAAGATGGTATCATGGGCCAAACTAGACGGAATGGTCTTAGTTTTGAGATGACGCCATCTTCTAATCCCCTCTTCGAAGATGTCAGCGATACGTAGACGAGCCATCGTTGCAAGACGTTGTGCCTCAAGAAAAAGGGGAATGATACGAAAGAATGTTTCTAGTCCTCTCGTGGGTGTCGAACGCATCGGATGGCATAGACCAATCAATCCAAGTCTCTGTATTTTGTCGAGAAGAGTCTGTTGTCCTTGTGTTATATTGTGGACCCAAATAAAGACCCATACGTCAAGACAGGTTTTACAACACAAAGATAGGCCCACAGTGTTTGACGTGGACCAAGACCCCATGTTTGTCCAATAATTCCCTATATAGCATGAAGAAGCTTCTTGGCTTTAATTGATTTCTCTTTCAAATGGAGGGGAATCTAAGTTGCGAGTCCATTATAACTCCAAGATATTTCATTTCAGGGGAGTATGTATTATCATTTGACCTCCCATATAAAGGTTTGGCCAAGGTGAGTGAACATGCTTTGTTTTACGTGTGAATACAGTAGCCACTGTTTTCAAGGGGTTAAAAGTTAGACCTTTAGCATGCCCCCATTGGCCAACTGTCTGAAGAGCTTTATTCATGTCATCAACCATACTTTGAAAATCGACTCCGACCTCGATGAGGAGAACGTCATCTGCATAGCCAACTGCTTTTACATTGGTTTCCTTGAACTTGACCAAAAGGTTATTGATAGTGATGTTCCAGACAATAGGGGATAGTACTCCCCCTTGTGGACTCCCTCTGGTTGGGCGTACTGTTTTGGTGATTCCTTGAAGAGTGGTGCTAATAATTCTCCTTTCAAGATATTATCATACCAAGCACAGATAGGGAGGTCCACTACCCTGGGCTTGGAGCCCTGTCAAAGCACCAGAAAAAGAAATATTATCAAGTGCTCCATTGCAGTCGATACTGACAGCAAGAGCATATTTCTTATTATAGACAGCCTCTTCATGAAGGTCAAACACCTCTGCAAGTGCTGAATCCGTAGATCACCAACTGCAAAAGCATGCTGAGAATATAAATATAGAGGTAGTTGTTCTTGAAGACGCCACTGAAGAAGCCGCTCCAACGTTTTAGTTACATAACTTGACAGTGTCATAGGACGAAAAGATCCTGGAATAGAATATGATTCCTTTCCAGGTTTGGGGACAAATATTACTCTCATCTCTCGCCAAACAATAGGAATTTCATTCATTCGAACAGAACGTACAAATAGAAGACGAAGATACTCCAGCATTCCTTCTGGAAGATGTTTTAGCACACAAGGGGAAATACCGTCAGGGCCTGAAACTTTAAAGCAGTGAAAAGAAAGCAAAGAAGCCTTCAGTTTTTCCAAAGTGATAATTCCATCTAAATCATCACTCCCTTCATGCTTTTCCAATGAAAATGTATATTTTACAAGATCCGGGTCAGGATCGAACTCACTGTTGGGGAAATGATGGGCTAAAAGATTTTCCACTGACGCCTCAGGGGTATCTGGCATCGTTCCATTAACATCACAGATAAGCCCAGGTGTGACATTTGCTCTAGGTCTTGCAGATCGAATCACTTTGGAGACGTCACCAATATTGTCATATCGACTACAATATTCACGCCAACTTATTTGCTTTGACTTTCTTAAAAGATTTGTATAGTCTTTATTTTTCTTCTTCAGAGCGTCTTGAAGACTTTGGCCACCCTTACCCCGTCGAACTCGACGTAAAATGTTGTGTACATGAGTTCTAAGTGATTCAAGTCTTTAGTTCCACCAAGGCACTGGTCTAGATCTTCTTGCTGGCTTCAGGGGAGCAACAAATCTAATACTTTCTGAATAGCCTTAGTCCAGGCTTGGGAAGAAATCTGTAAGTTATTGGTTCAGGTAGATCTTTGAGTTTTTCCGATACTAAGTACTCGAATTTTTGCCAGTCAACTAGAATGAGGTTACGATATTTTTCTAAGACTGGTTCATAGCCGCTGTAGAGTATTTTTGGTATGAGTGATCACTATGTGAACACTCAGAGTCCACCCTCCAATCAATAACCTGCATACGTTGGTTAAATATGCTATTGGTAATGGTTATGTCAATATGACTTGACCCACGTGAAGTTCTAAAAGTAGGTGTATTTCCCATATTTCGGACGGTTAAGTTAAATTCCTCAATAATCTCTTCGAGAGCTCCACCCCGGGCATTTGAATTTGGAGATCCCCAAAGAGGACTATGGGTATTAGAGTCACATCCAATCACTAATGGTAGATGACGTTGTTCGCAGTACTTAATTAATGCAATCAGCTTATCTTGTGCTCTCACATCAAGAGCTATATCAAAATAAGCCGAACAGTAATAGACGTTCATCTTTCGAGTACGAATAACTCGACTGTGGTGGACAAAAAAAGTTTGTTTGAATGAAAATTGTGGTAATATCCCTACCAGTGAATTCTTCAACACTCCAAAAGGGGACTTTCTTGTCAACTCGTATGCACGATCTTCCGCCTGGTTTACCCACAGTAAGCTTAGTTGGACTGTTGGAGAAGAGAAAATTTGACTTAGATCCCAAAAGAGGTTCTTGAATAAGAGCAATGTCATAATTAAGATCCCGCAGACGTAATTCAGCCTCTGCGGCTTTAGCATGATGTAAGTTTAATTTGAAAGATACGAAGGGATGATGACATATTATTATATGTTATTTTGAAAGAATATATACATACATATATATATATATATATGGTGTGTGTGTGTGTGTGTGTGAGAGAGAGAGAGAGGATTTGCATTGTCACAGCTACAAACTCAAGGTTCGCCAGCTGTTGAAACAAAAGAAGGCCCCCTAACTCCCCCGATTTGAATCCTATTATGGACTATTTTTTTCTGGGGCTACCTTGAGCGACACACCAACCGACCGGCTCACAACACCAAGGCCGCCCAGATCAACTAATGAAGCAGGCCTGAAGTTGGACAGGGCCTGCTCCTACTTCCGCGCCAGATCCAGCGCGTCATCGACGCAGAGGCAGATGAATCAAATAAGCAGAATCTACACATCTGTACGAGCATTTTAATGTATAAATAAATAAAATTCAATAGAAATTAACTATTTTAGGTGTATTTTAAGTTGAGAGAAGAAAAACGCCAGATTTGATCTTACCACCCTGTATATATATATATATGTGTGTATATGTGTGTGTGGGTGTGTGTGTTTTGTGTGTATGTATATATATATATATATATAATATATATAGTTATATATATATAGTATATATATTAGATATATATATATATATATATATATATATATTATATATTAATATATATATAATTTTTTTAATGTAATATTAGTTTTTATATTTTTTACGCAAGTCTACCAACTTTTTATAGCTGTTCTTTCTATATTCTTCTTTCATTTTATACAATTTAAATAAAGCCTTTAAAAATGTATTAATTAAGAACGAATATTGACTTAGGTTGGGGAAGGAGATTCATTAAAAAGATTGTTGGCTACACCAGCACCTGAAACCTTGATCAAAATGCCCTAAACAACTAAGACTATGAAATGCAGAGTACCGGCCAGAACTTTTCATACATTTGATAATGACGTAATGAATGTGATGATTATTTAATAGAAGTGATTTTGACAAATAAATAAGTCATTTAATGGGAATATTTTCAATCCGTTATAATAATTTATTAGGAATATTATGACATACATGAAATGCACTTCCATAATATGAAATTGGTTCTTTGAAGATTTTAACATTTGGATTATAAGGTCAGGATTTGGACCGGTTTTTTTAATTATTAGTCAATTAATCAATTTGAAACTAGTTCATTGAAGGTTCAATGAACTTTAAATTTGTGATTAGTTCACCTTTATAACATTTTTCGTTACTGATTTTTTTTCTTCTTTTTTTGATCATTTTCTACTAATATCCAACATGATGTATTGTTGTGAGCTGGACGTCCAGAAAGATGTTCATATATTTCCCTCAGCTACAACATGCACAGGCAGACAAACATATGTACATAGGACGAGATGATGACTTTCCTAATTATTTTACTTTGTACTACTTTTTGAGAGGAAAACATAATCATTCATGAACAGATTGAATTCTTTTTTCTGTCGTTTTTCTTCAAATACATCCTTAGAATGAATAGTGTTAAATCTAGGGCTGGGACGGTAACCGCATTACCGCTATACCGCGGTACGTGACGCCTACCGCGGGTCTGAGCACGTCACCGTCATGACCGGCAAAAAAAAAATTGAAACATTGGCCTGTATATGTGACTAATATGAAGGCCGAAGTAGGCTAAACCAGGGAAGTATCTTACTATGTTTCATTAACAGACTTTGCACATTTATATAGAGTAAGCTACCTCACATCTTTATTTGTAATTTGAACGGGCTTTTGTTTGTTTGTGTGTTTTTTACCATTTTCGTGCAATATAGATGTTAAGATCTTCTAGTTGTTGAATGTTGAAATGTAAGAAATGTTGAAGGAAAAAATATCCACTTTAAATGTTCCGTAGTAATTTGCACTCGGGGAAGTATCTTATTATGTTTCATTAACAGACTTAGCACATTTAAAAAGAGTAAGCTACCTCGCATATTTATTTATAATTTGGCTTTTGTCCGATTGTGTGTTTGTTAACATTTTCAGTGCAATAGAGGTTGAAGTTCTTCTAGTTGTTGAATGTTGAAATTTAAGAAATGTTGAAGGAAAAATATTCCCTTTAAATGTTCCATGAGTATTTGCACTTTTTTTTTTTTTTTTTTTAATGGCAAAGGTCTTTATTCTATTCATATAATACAATAATATAAAATAAAAATAGATATAAAAAGGGGGAGATTTGTGTTTGGTAAAAACATAAATAAACATTATAGTTTAAAATTAATATACCCCGTAAGACCTTAAAATTCTATTGACATATAAATCTAAAAACGTAGTAAAAGAAAAACACAATAAATAATTTTCTAATAGTAAAACTAAGATTCTTTTTTAAATTTCTTATATTTTTTTATAATCATTCTAATGGCTTTGGCGTAGTGCTGAGAAGTTGACGGGAAGTATTTGACGAGTACGGACGCGTTATCCCAAGATCCTCCACCGAGAGTCGGAATCTTTAGAGCAAAAGCTGTGTACCGAGCTGCCGCTGATATTAGGATTGCTCGGAGCTTGCTGCTTTCGATGATCTCTTCTCCAGTTAGCTTCAGGGATATATAAGCTTTGCAATTACTTATGGCAGCCCTGATTGCACTTTCTTCGTTGGTCAAGTTCGATCTCAACGGAAAACCGAATAAGACGTATGCTCCCAAAAATTCCACCTCGAAGTCCACAATGTTCGATGCATTTAAAAGTACGAATTCCTTTAGGATTTTCAAAGCAGGGCAGTCGTAAAATGCGTGCTTAATATCGTTATATAGTCGTCCACAATCTTTGCAATGGTTTTTAAAACTGATTAAGTTTGCAGATATTTGCAGTTGAGAAGTAACTTCTTGCCATCATTTATTCCTCTCAAGGAATGTAAGATCCTCTTCTCCCACACTTTAGGGAGATCAAAAAATTTCATTGATTTTTGGGAGGCATTCAAAGCCTCGTTTGATACTTTGTCTTTTGAGGAAATTTTACACACCAAGGAGCCAGAGGAATATGGTTTTTTGCTCCCCTCTGAAGTGGAAAATAAAATCTTCCGGATACAAAAACAGACTGCTTCGATATATCAGAATATATAAGCGAGCTTTTCTTCGAAGGCAATCTCCTCTAACTTTTCAGGCTGATAAGGAAGGTTTTTGAAGAAATATTTTTTCTCCAAATTTTGGCGGATTATATCGATTGTTGAATTAGAATCAAATGGGGTTGTTTTTTCCATATTATCCTTTGGACAGCTGCCCAATCCATTGAATGCTTGGCAATATACTTGTTGGACAGTTCGCTACCAAACATTAGTCGAGTGAATATAATAGAATCTGTCACATAACCCGCCATTCTTTTGGTGGCTTTGAATACGCATCTCTTAGAACTTTTGTATAAATCTTTGGTAATATGTTCCGAAGCAACACCAGTCCTCCTCCTAGCTCAGATCTTTTTCTTTGTAAAGTGGGCAAATATCTATGATCAAAAAGCAATTTTTGCCATTGGCTTTCTTCTTCCAGGAGGCGCTCACCAACAGTTGGCAGGGCACTTGCAACATATATCATTTGCGATATTAGTTTGCAATTATATAAATCCACTCGTTTTTGTAAGTTGAAGCCTCTCCATGCTTGAACCCACTTGACTGCTTGCGCATTGAGCCTCAGAAAATTGGATATAGAAGGCTGTCCACATTCCCATTCTATGCCCAAAATATTGACAGATTTCGAAACTTTGCAGCCTCCCACAAAAGGCAAAATGGGAGTCCATAAACCAATAGGGAGAATAGTTGTCTTTTCCAAATTGATTTCTAGCCCCGAAATTTTCTTAAATTTCTTAAAAAAAGACAAGACAACTTCAATCCTTTTTATAATTTGTTCCTCGGAGTTAGCTTCCACCATTAGCGTCACATCATCAGCGAAGAGATCTATAATATGTTTTTCCCTACCAAGCATAACACCGAATCCTCCATATTTGCGTTTCAAGACCATACTCAATTCCTCCATTGCTGCCACAAAAAGCAAAGGGGAAACCGGACATCCCTGTCTGCAGCTTCTGCCAAGGGAAATCGGACCGCTGCGTAATCCGTCGATAGTTATTGTTGATGTGCCATTAAATAAAAGAGCCCGAATCGGATTAAAAAAATTCCTGGGCAGAAACTTTCTTACGGCTTTAAGAATAAAACTATGAGAAATAAAATCGAAAGCTTTACTAAAATCTATGGCTACTATGGCACCATATTTTCCTCTAGTTTTGTATTGAAGATAAATAACTAATACATATTATTTAACCCTTGTCTTGCGCCGTGTTTATGTTGAGCGGGCGGGGGGGGGGGGGGGTATAAATATAGCGGTAAATCGTAAAAACCGCGGGAATTTGTTGATTACCGACCGCGGTAAGAAAAAATCCAAACCGGCACAGCCCTAGTTAAATCATAGTTATATTTATTAATGAATAGTGTTAAATCATAGTTATTATATTAAATAATAGTTAGAGTTGTTAATTTGCTATAAATGGTAGACACCCGATGCTCTTTTTTTTTGCTCCATGATCAAATCCATCCAATTTCAGTGTATGTAGACTACATATAAATTAAAATTGCATATCTTCCATATGCAAAATAATATAATTTCTTTTTTCTACCTTGGTCCATTCTTTCCTAGGCCGTATTTTTATGATCCATTTCCATGGAATTTGATTGTTGAATCCCATGCCATCCAAAAAAAAAATGTTTTTATTTTATTCCCTTTCCGTATACAGAGAAAATATATAGAAATTTTATTAATGGAAGACTTAGATATGCCAATATTAAATTTGAACATCAATTTAAAACAGTGAATAGTTTATATATATATATATATATATATATATTCTTAAACCTCTTCTTCATCTATACAATAATTAATCTCATATAAAAAGTATGGAAATTTGAACAAAATACTTAGTTACGTCTTAATGTGTAACACATTTACTCCGGCATCAGTTTGCTTTGACACTCTTCTTAAAAGTTTCCAATGCTTAGTATACTATTAACCATTTATTATAATTAAAGTAATGAAGTTTTAGGATGAGGAATCAAAGAATTCCCTCATTCGATGTGGGAATTCAATTCCCGAAGGAAATACATATTTCTCTTTGTTTGTAAGAAGAAAAAAAAACAGTTGCCGCTAAGATTATCAGGTAAGTATGTCCCAATTTTTAGACTCCGTAAATAGGATAATGTCCTTTAGTCAATATATAAAAATGTTATACTACGTTCATTTAATATGCACAAATCTTTGAGCATTTTTTATTATTTAATAGTGTCCTATTAACACAAAAAATATAGTTACTTAGGCTACATATATAAATATATTAGAAAAACAAAATATATTTTTATACAAGTATATAGAACTTCACGAATAAATATTTTAGAGCTATTTAATATTGGTATCCTACACAAAGTGGGTTTGAATATACGTGAGCCATCTTCGTGCGGATTGTGGTTAATAAATTAATAATAAGCCGATCAAAAGTTCATGTGATGCAATTTACAGCCAAACCATGATAATTTCTCATTATAGTCAGCTAACACAGAGAAAAGACGTGATTTATAAATGAGGGAAAAGGTGATACAATTGCTATTTACAGTTGATGCTGCAATATCGGATTGTTTTTCTTCATCCTCAATCAAAATGTGTTCAAATAAGGAATATGAAAATGTGGACATTTCAGTTAGTTTATATGCTTGTATTTAAACCAATAAGAGGGGGGGTTTATTTCATAAAATAGATTTAGAAAATATATATCTTCAAAAATGTACAAGAAGGCATAAGTTGACACGCGTTTTGACGATATATCAATACAAAACATAATGTTTAGTCCTAATATTTGTCCTTTTATAATAGATAGTGAATAATAGGTTCTAAATTGCATCATGGCGACACAACTTCGAGTTTTTGTCATATATTTTTTAATATACAAATTATGGTATTCATAATACTATTTCTATAAATGAACTATCAACATGGATACGGTCGGTTATGAGTCTATACACATTATTTTCAGTCTTGATTGACCGTATAAAACACCGAGTTAATATAAAGATTTAACTAATAAATATTTTAATAATATATAATATAGATTTTACTCAAAGTTTGATATAATCTAAAATCAAAAGATTTCGCTTATTTTAACATAGGTCCAAAACGAAATCATTTTTTAACAACTCAAGTACAACTTGTATTTTACAAATTAAGATGTTTAAACGCACCCGTATCAGGGATTTCGAACCCTATGTAAGTTTTTTTAATAAATAAAGCTTGACATTCCTTCGAATTGTATTAGAAAAATAAATTTATGTCGAATATTTAGCGAAATATAAAGTTTGTACTTGTATAAAAATAAGTTATAGAAAATCACACAGATGGAAGTACATATAAGGTTAATAATAGTAATATTTGCTCTCATATGCAATGATTTATTTAATTAGTGCCATTAATATTTGGATGTCTTTCCTGTAGCTGTAGCTGGGGGGGCAGAACTCATGTAAACAAAGAGGGATATTTCCAATAATAAAAATCAAAAAAAATGTGACGTCATTACTTAGACGATTGCCTGTATATCTAATACCTACACCATCTAAATAAATAGCAATAACAAATAATATATGGTGGACTATTATCGATGAAGCCACACAACCTCGTATATTATTTCATATAAAAATAAGATTTTTATGACTCTGTGTAACTACATTGACATGATTTCATCACCAAAAATGAAATTGGTTTAATAATATGTTATTTGCATTAATTTTCAATTTTCAGGCCGAAACTCAGCCAATTTATTAACATCTGAAAAGGTTTGATTATAGTAGAGCTGAAGGAAAAACACTCATTCAGAGTTCAAACTGTTTCTGTCACCTTAAGATTAGAGGGGCTCGATAAAATAGATATAAACTTTTAATGCTAGAATCAAATTAGAGGATTATAAAAAGGCGTTTAAACATTTCATGGCCCAAAATAAGGCAAGTTATAACGATGGCCAAATTGTCATTTCAGCTCCTCCTCTAACGGAGGACCCTTAAACGGAAGATTCAGGGGATTCTGAGACATCCCACGAAGTAGTCAGCATTGAAAACATGTCCCACAATTGTAGAAGTTACAAACGATTTTCAAAGTAACAATAATGAGCATAACTATGAATAATCCTACCAACATAGAAATAATACTAAAAAGGAATATTTCAATAGAAACATATACTGCTTTACCTCTATTACTGACAAAGCAACTGAAGGGATGGTTGAGATACCTCAACCGCCGGTAGAACAGGAACCAATCGTAGAAGAGGATTTTCACGGAAGATCCCAAATGACCCCCCCCCCCCCCAAAAAAAAAAAAAATTCAACCCAGACCTTATTCTACCCTCAATATCAAGGTTGGGGTCGTTGTCAAAATTGAATTCCTCCATGTTGGAGATCCCTAGTAAAGGAAAAAGCCAAAAATCCAATATGAGGATCGGAAAGAGAATTTCATTGAATACTAGGGGAGGAAACAATCAACTAAATCGCCATTCTCTCATGAAAAATTTATTGAGGTATAACCCAGATATATTTGCCTACAGGACATAAGATCAGTAACATCTGCATTCTGCTCAATATCTTGCACTTTTATACCCAAAAAGATTACCACTTCTTCTTTACGGGTAACGGTATTCTTTCTGGTGTCAAAACGGATTCGGGATCTTCAATTGGTTATGGAATTCAAGTTCGAAAATGAATGGCATCAGATCTTTGTTCCCACAAAAGATGGAGGATTTTATCTCTTAAACATATGGTCCCAATAATGACCTTCTTGGCCATTATTAATGCATATAAACAGGATATTTATCCCCGTTTTATAATTGGAAACCTTAACGTAGACATGGACAGAACGGGATACCCAAATCAACAAATTTTGTCAAAATTAATGTTGGAACTAAGACTAGTTGGCACAATCAAAAAACTGAATCCAGATGACAATGTATCGTGGAGATCTGGTAACAAATCTTCGCACATGATTTATCCCTGGCTCCTCCTTTAATTTTGACATTGTTAAAAGATGTACGATACTGACCCCAACCCAGCTCTAATCATAAAGCTATTTTAATTGATATTCAATATTCTAGACCCACAAAACGTTTTTAGAATCCCCCAATGGTTTCGCATGGACGAATCTTTTATTTTAAAAAATGAAATTGTTTTTAACCTATCGTTTTGTCTCCTCTTTTAACGCTAGGAAACATCATTTTATTTTAATTAATACATTTAAGTCCTTGACATCACATTTTATTCTTAAAAACAACCAAGCATCAAATACATTCCAAGAAAAAATCGAAGAAGTATTGAATAATGGGTCTTTATTTTTACGTTATATTACTTCTGACACCACCAACTTATATCGTCTCATGGAAATTAAGGAAATTGATTTTAAATGTGGTGTCAAGTTAGTGATAATTATATATATAGAAGCAAGAACAGAACGGATTTTCCTCATAGAAAATTGAAATCCTTCTCAAGGACTTTAGGTCGCCTCACTTCAAATCAAAGACAGAGTGGAAATTCTGGGAATAACTTGGGAGAGAGAGTAATTCACTGTCACTGAGTAATTGGTCTTCCTTGAAGCATTTAATAAACGTTAATCTATCGAGATGGAGAAATTTAAATCTACAGCGAAGGATTGATTTATATAATTTTAAATTTGTTCCTGCGACTCTATATAAAGCTACAGCCATTCCGTGGCTAGCAGAAAAGGTAATGGAGGATGAAAATACATGGCTGTCTAAACTTTTCCATAAGAGGCACATACGCTCTCTCAAGAGGCCCAAGTGTTTTATAGGTGATGGACTCTCGAACCTTTCTTTGACTATTCCCAAGATTTATAAAAAGATATGTATAGACCTTTCAAGAAACCAGAAAAAGAATGGCAAGCTTATTTTACTATGCACCCTGCATACTCTTGGTCTATGATTGGCACGGACTCTACGGATCAGGGAGTGAAAGGACAACCGTCATTTTATTCTTCATCAAAAATAGACATCATAATTATCACAAGAAATTCTTCTTTACAAACCTTATGGGGCTTAAAATTTTAGAACTTGAAGCATTCGAGTCGGACATTTTATCTTTTCATGACTTAAACAAAAAGTCTATATTTAATTGCGGAAAATTCTCTTTTAAGCTAAAAAGGGCTGCTGATCACCATATAGTTCCCATGCCCTGGCATTTAAAAATATCCTACGAAGAGTCCCACGAAAAAGAAGCAAATAAAATGGTGTCAAAGTTTTTAAAAGACCTACAACTTTCTAAAACATGGATAGAAAGGATAATGTCCTCAGTTAAAAAAGTCAAATATGACAAACGCTTCACTGCTCAGTTACAAATATCCTCAGGACTACTATTCTTCCGTACTCCTTGTAAGGATTGTGGAAAATTATACAAAACCGTTTATCATGCCTTTTCTAGCTGTCCATCTCTTACCATGATAGGACAATTCCTTAAGTTAAATCTGAGAAATTTGAGCGAAAAATATGTCACTACAATACTTCTATTCGATACAACCTCTAATCCTAACAACGGCAAACTCTAAGTCGAAAGCTATTGAGTTTGCTGTCTGTAGCATCCGGACCATGATCGCAGAAAACTCTTGCCGGCTCAACCCCTGGATCAAAGTGCCTTAAGATCTATTATAATGTCCTCTTTGGCCCGTTACTTGGCTCTCGGGGACGATTTGGAGCTACGCTGGAGACACTCTATGCTTCTACCCAAACGGCTCAAAGTTGAGCCTACGGTTCTGAAACGCATATTAGGACTATATAGTTTTCCGAAGAATCAGAAAAAAAACAACTTCATCATTCTTAATCTTACTTTTTAAATTTAACATTACACGTTTATTAGCTTTATTCGTTAACCATTCAGTTTTGTTCTTTAAGTGAATTTAATTGAGTATGATTTTTCTTAAATATTAGTTCATGTGATAGATATAGGTTATTGTTGTAACTGTTTTTCATTAATTGTATATTTCATTTGTGGATTTATTCTGTTTGACTTTAATTTAGGATTTTAAATGTTAAACTATAATGTTTAGTTATATATACATATTAGTATACATAACTCTAATCGAATAAGTCAATAAAAAACTATAAAATGACTCTTTTCTCGGTAGATAAAAACTGAAATTGTCATTAAAAAGATTATTGGCCATGTTTGAAGAACATTTGATTTGCACCTCCTAAAAAAATGGTCGAGTGCACCAGAGAGAACAAGATATTTAAACCACTTCTTTTACGACGACAACATATAACTTTTTAACACTTTTATAGCTTACGCCACATGGAAATTTATAATTCGTCTTTTTTTTATATTTATTATTCATATATTTTCCATCATAGCACCAAAACTCATTTTATAGTAAAAAAATTAGGACATTTCTTTAAATAGCATTTGTGCTTTGAAAATACAAAAATATTTGTACAGAATTTGCTCCCTTCCGTTAAATCTATTGACTCTCCTACCTCTCTGGGTTTATAGATGTTCAAATAGAGGCAGTCCTCGCTCTGGTTTTTGAGAAATGGCGTGAGTGCCTTAAGATACTCGAACCTCCCCAGGGACATATATCGGAGCGCCCGCATTTCGTCAGAGAGATTCGGTAGGAGCTGTGGACAGACGGGCTTAAAGTAGAAGCGTCATAGATGGAGTTTGGCGCTCGGATCTGTGGATGCTCTGGGGCATGAAGCGCTGTTGACCCGTGGGGGGTGCGGCGTAGGGAATGCCAAGAAGGCTTCGCTGTCTGGGAGCCGGGGATGCCCCAGTTCGGATACAAAGCCCCGGAGTAGACCCTCTTGCGTGGAGACGATACGGCTGTTGGAGGATGGGATGTTCATAAGAGAAAGGAGGGTGAGGGAGGCCAAGAGGCCACCGGACGCGTCCGGAGACATCTCTTGAATTTAGGGGTGGAACCTACTCATGAAAAACAATGCAGGTGTATCACAACATATTTGCACGGACACATAGGTAGATAGACACTAGTAAATAAATACTAGGGTTTATAGATTTGGAAAATACTAGTAAGCTGAAGTCAAGGGAGGAAAGGAAAAAGGGGGATTGTTATTACACTTTGGCCGAGTGGAAACACACTCACACAAGCACATAAGTCTTTTTGACTTCTTGCCAAAACAAATACAGCGGCCTGCAGTAAATAGTACTTTGGATCAATCATCATATATATGACTACAATATACAACTATTCATTTGTGTATTGCAATTTTATTTTCTGTCGATCCTAGATCCACAATTGTCGACTTTAAAAAAATACTTTAGGAAAAGTATGCTTAGTGAACCAAGGAGACGTTGCACTTTAATAGAATATTATTCTTGAGCCGGTGAACTTATCAACTTTTCATGAGCATTTGTCTTCAAGCCCATATATATTTTTTTAAATGCAATTGAATTGATTATGTACTTGCACTAGGTGATTTTCACTAATAATAATAATAATTTAATAGCAGCAATTACTTTCGATTGCAACAATAAAACACTACAAACAAAGGAAATTATGACTCTTGTAGGCAGAAGGGCGGATTGAACCTTAGGAGCATAATTAATTAGGCAGGATAAATGAATGACTTCATCATGACATCCTCTATTCTTAGCTTGGAAAGTCGTCGTATCTTTTATATTGCTTCCATTGGTAATTATTTCGACTAATTTGTCTCACCCACATTACCAGTCTTATGATGAAGGGTTTAATTTCTTTCCTATTAAACATTTATTAAAGAATCTTTATATATATACATTAGGTTGTTCTTATTTTTCAAATGTTTGAAATGTTAGCGACTTTGAGCATTTTCTGTTTCTTGGTGATAAAAGAAGACGCCATACAAAGTTTGAACAAAATCGGTCAACATTACGAGGTCGCGCAACGAGGTCAAAGTTTTAAAAATTTAGTAAAAATTATTTTTTTTTTCAAAATGGTGGCGTTACAGACTTCAATAATAATTATTAATTTAAAGGAAATCTAATTTACTACCAGACGTATGTTTTATGTTTTTTAATAAACAAAGTTTTCAGTAAAAACAAAAGCAAGAAAGGGAGTGAGTATTGTTAGCATATTTCATAGCTTTTTTGTATCAATTAACTTCACTCGCCTGTAGAAGATGACTTGTTTCGCTTCAGAGTAAAATAGTACTTTTAAGTTTAGTAAACTTTATGATAAATCAAAAATGACCTTTGTTGCATTCTATCAATTCAGAATTCAGTACAATCTGAGTTTACATCATATGATTCAGAGCCTGTATTGACCTATAAGAAATCGATTACACTATGTAACAGGATTTTGCCCCTGGGCTGAAATTTCTAAATTGAGTCCCATTTTTTACGTAGATTCCAAAAATGCCACTCAAAATATCGTCTGAAAAAAGGTTTGGACTTTATGGCCTTTTTTTGAAAATCAGGATTTTCATCATTTCTAATGGTTCAGGCCCAGTTATCTTCGTGCAAAGTAAGAATAACACCAAATGTCAGTAGTATTTATTTTTCTACTATATCTCTGCATTTCAAATCAGTTTTTATAATTTATATATCTTTCGTACAATTCGAAATAATCGGCTTTATATTTCAAAAAGTTGACCATATTTTAGTGTTCTATTCAAGCGGCTATATTTTTTTTGTTTCGCGTCTATTGACTATAATCAATATGTAATATATTTTTGGTATATGTCCATACATTTCAGAACAGTTTTTATAATTTCGATATCTGGCATGAAAGTAAAGAAAAGATCAATTTAGTAGGACGAACTACACTACGTAACAAAATTAAGGTCTTTGTTTGCTTCGTCCTACTAAATTGATCTTTTCTTTACTTTCATGCCAGATATCGAAATTATAAAAACTGTTCTGAAATGTATGGACATATACCAAAAATATATTACATATTGATTATAGTCAATAGACGCGAAACAAAAAAAATATAGCCGCTTAAATAGAACACTAAAATATGGTCAACTTTTTGAAATATAAAGCCGATTATTTCGAATTGTACGAAAGATATATAAATTATAAAAACTGATTTGAAATGCAGAGATATAGTAGAAAAATAAATATCACTGACATTTGTGGTTATTCTTACTTTGCACGAAGATAACTGGGCCTGAACCATTAGAAATGATGAAAATCTTGATTTTCAAAAAAAGGCCATAAAGTCCAAACCTTTTTTCGGACGATATTTTGAGTGGCATTTTTGGAATCTACGTAAAAATGGGACTCAATTTAGAAATTTCAGCCCAGGGGCAAACAAAGACCTTAATTTTGTTACATAGTGTATAAAAAAATAAATCATAATGTGTTTTTTAGATGTGCGTCAAGGTATCCTCTCAAAATTTTACTTTATCTCTGACGCATTTATAATCCATTATATGCGTCATTTTGTACGCGAGATAGGCTTTTTTAATGTGCATATAACTCTCTACTTATTAAATTGACATGATTTAGTATACCAAAATATTAAAGCTGGTTAACCAAGCTTTCATTTGATATATTTTGTGTTCTAAAAATCGCTATACTTTAAGAGATATAAGCAAATACGTACTCTCCCCCAAAAATTGATCTTTTGATATGAGAATATACGATTACCATTTGGTAACGGCAGTTAGTGTAACCTGGATAGGAAGAAAAAAAGAAGAGGAGAGAGTGAGGACAAAATACTCCCTCCCTTCTCTTTCTCTTCTATCCAGGTAACACTAACAGAGTTACCAGATGGTAATCGTATATTCTCATATCAAAAGATCAATTTTTGGGGGAGAGTACGTATTTGCTTATATCTCTTAAAGTATAGCGATTTTTAGAACACCAAATATATCAAATGAAAGCTTGGTTAACCAGCTTTAATATTTTGGTATACTAAATCATGTCAATTTAATAAGTAGAGAGTTATATGCACATTAAAAAAGCCTATCTCGCGTACAAAATGACGCATATAATGGATTATAATGCGTCAGAGACAAAGTAAAATTTTGAGAGGATACCTTGACGCACATCTAAAAAACACATTATGATTTATTTTTTTCATAATCGATTTCTTATAGGTCAATACAGGCTCTGAATCATATGATGTAAACTCAGATTGTACTGAATTCTGAATTGATAGAATGCAACCAAGGTCATTTTTGGATTTATCATCTAAAGTTTTACTAAACTTAAAAGTACTATTTTACTCTGAAGCGAACAAGTCATCTTCTACAGGCGAGTGAAGTTAATTGATACAAAAAAGCTATGAAATAAGCTAACAATACTCACTCCCTTTCTTGCTTTGTTTTTACTGAAAACTTTGTTTTATTAAAAAACATCAAACATACGTCTGGTAGTAAATTAGATTTCCTTTAAATTAATAATTATTATTGAAGTCTGTAACGTCCACCATTTTGAAGAAATTTGCGGAAAACTATATTTTTACTAAATTTTTAAAACTTTGACCTCGTTGCGCGACCTCGTAATGTTGACCGATTTTGTTCAAACTTTGTATGTCGTCTTCTTTTATCACCAAGAAACAGAAAATGCTCAAAGTCGCTAACATTTCAAACATTTGAAAAATAAGAACAACCCTAATATACATATTATCTGAATTCTCGCAAATATGATATTTAATACACTTTTTTTCTCGTTTGACGATATTCAGACTGATGATCCATTTATCGACATATACAAGCAAACACAATACACGTTTTTTAACATGAGCAGTTGATTTATTCAATTAATACATAGAAAAAGAGGAATTTATTCAAAGGATTTGTAGTTGGCATAAATAAAGGCCCATTAAGTAGTCTCGATTTATTCAATTATATATGTATATATATATATACAGTCGGCCCTCGCTACTTCGCCCCTCGTTCTTTTACTACGCGACGACGCCTTGGCTCCCGTTTTACAATGTGGGGTACTAAAAATTAAGAAATATTCAGTGGTTTTTAAGATATTTGACTAGTTCAAAAAAACTAGTAAATCTTCGAAAAAGCAAGATGGCGGCCCAAAAACAAAGCTCCGGCCGCGTACATGTATTCAGACGCACGGTCGACACAAGGCAAAATAGGCGATAGGTTTAAGCGCCGGGTGATGTCAAATATCTCTAAATTCAATATATATCAACATGCGACCCTCATATATATCGCAGTGGTCGTGTTGTGGATCTGGGCCGTTGCGACTTTGCGAGGGACGACTGTATGTATATATATATACAGTAAATATTACAAAGTTATAAGTTATTATGACCAATATATTTAGCAATAACTTTTAGTCATATTTATTGTGTTCTTTCCAGAAGGGATAAAGCGTCAAATATGTCAAGTATGTATACATTTCCCATGCAAATGTGTTTCCTCTCTTTCTCCTTTAATATTGTATGTAATATATAGACAATCTCAAAATGGGAAATGGCTGGTGAGCTCTTGAAAGACGTTCTTCTCCTCTCTCCTAAAATTGCTGTTCTTTTGATTATTGTTTTTCTTCTTCTTTTACAAGTATGCAAGTATTGTTGTACATGACTTTTTGGCCAGGCTTTTCTATTGCTCATTCTTGAACTGATGACAATAAACAAATGTTCTTATTTAATCCCTTGCCTTAATTAGTGCCCCCTTGTCTTGACACTCTCTCATTTACTATTAATGTTACAACCGTCATTTATATTTATACATTCAAATCCTTGTACATATATGAGGATACCGTCCCTTAAAGAAACCAATCATCATCCTTGATGTAATGCAAGCATCCTAAAGAAATGTAGGAATATTTCATATTAAAAAATCGTCAAAAAAAGGCGCGTTCAATTCCAATGCTGAGAGAGTAGGTTCGATTTCTTCTGAGAGGAGATCAATATGGATGCACCTCAATGAAAAGATACTATGCTCGATTTAATATATTTTTTTATGCTAGTATGCATAGTATGTATATCCTCTAAAACTCTTTTCAACAGGAGCAAATTATTCTTAGTTATCTGATATAAATAAGGAAAAATCCCTCACAAAAAAGCGATTATAAAACATAAATAACTCCCCTTTTAGAGATTCATTTTTATGGATACCTAGTTTCGAAGGCATATTTAGTATTTATACAATTTTAGTGTGCAAGGAAGTAGTGTGAAAGTATAGAGCCACAATCCTTCGTAAAGAGATAGTAGTCATTCGGATGAAGAGTGACGCCGCCGTCATGTCAATGACCTGTATCCTTCTATGAATTGGATTATTTGTGGTTGACCTACCTTTTGCAAATATTTAAATTAAACAAGGGAAATTGCTTTTAATGTTTGTTAAATGGATACGTTCTTTATTATAAGAATCTTGAAATAGCTGCATATCGATCATAGAGATATAAAGATATAGAGAGCTTATTGGACTCGTCAGAGAAATACGTCATTGTGTCAAGAATATAGCTGAACGACGATGTTTCTATACTATTGGAGGGAAGAGAAATACGTCATTGTGTTATGTTTATATCTCTATGATCAGCTTAAGATGATGTAGTACCAATTACTTTGTTTAGAATGGACACACAGAAACATAGAACGCTGTTTCTCTGCTATTGAAGGAATCAGCTCTCTATATTTTTATATCTTTATGATATCGATTAAATAACAAGACTTAAGAAAGACTTTGGTGTCAAAGGTTATTTGTTCCAGTGAATCATATTTTGTCGGGGGGTTCATATACAGATATAAATAAAAGTATGATATTTTACATACACATATTTGTGTCATAGACACAAAGTGTTGCAGAAGTATCTTAATGTTTGCGGGTGCCCAAAACGAAATCTCAATATAGTTTTTTATACAGAAAATTAAGAAAAATATTAATTTTCCCCTCTTTTTTTGCCTACATGGTTCGATAAAATTGCATGCGATAGGATATAAATAAGAATTATGGCATTAAAATAGCTCAATAGCCGTGCGTGTTAAGGTGTGTTCAACTCTCAATGTTGGGGGTGCAGATTCGAATCCCGAGAGGGGATGGTCATTTTTGGTCTACCTCATGACAAGATCCTAGGTTTGATGCTTAAATAAAAATATAGGAAATACAAGTAAATTCAGCAATTAAGACTGCAGTTTAGCAAATTTTCGCACACTTGAGCTCTCTTTGACATTTCCTCTCTTCCGACCAGCATGAATCTTGTCATTGATGGACTGTACAAAGTTCTTAGACATACAGTTGAAGAATTTCGCAGCAATGGACGGAACAAATACCTGGAAACTGTGAGAACTGTCGCACCCCTGACCAAATATTGAGTCAGAAGCAGAGGTGTTCGAGGTCTTCTTGGTCAGGATGTTGATACATACAGCTTGAGGGAAGCTACTTGCAAGGAACAACTCCTGGGTGTAGTCATCGTCAAAGAGCTCAGCTTTGAGCTGTAACGCCTCCATGCAGGTGAGGTACACAAGGTCACTGGGAGTGACGAGGCCCCCACGATTGAGCACCTGAAGGAACTCTTCTTTCTTGCTGCTTCCTTCTTTGTCGTCTTCAAGCAGCTCCAGGTTTGGCGGAGAGTGGCTCTTAGCCAGCAGAGTAGAGCAAGACTTGTACTTGGTCCTCTTAAGCAAACTCCTGGCTATGTATTCTCCAATGTAGTAAACGACGCCTTCTTCTCCGCTCAGCTGCACGTCGGACTCGGAGCACAAATTGTCGGAGGAAAGACAGGCAAGTAATTTGTCACAAGTAAATAGTGTGCGCATCTCTTTGAGCTCCTCGTTCATGGCGCGACGAGGATGTTGCCGTTGCTGACCTGGGCTCGGGTAGGCTGGTGGAGAGGTACGACGGCAAGTTGTCGTACCTGGAAGGGACGGCTTTCTTCTTCAAGATGTGCAGCTTGAGTGGTTCCGTCCTGTGTCGCCACATATCTTGGCTGGCCCCTTGATAATCGGAGTCTGAAAATTGAACAAGCAACAAATTTTATTTTGGCTTTATGAAAGAAGAACAAACAAAGAATTTCATGGTTAATTTGATTGCTTTTAGAGTGAGGTGCCTAGTAAGCACTGCCCTACCTTTGAAATGCTTGCTGCATACTGCTGAATTCTCTCGTAGTTCCTAGTTTGCCCTGGGGATCGCTCGGACCCAAGCTTTGTGCTGATTTGTATCTTTTGGGAAGGTGTGGAAGGACACGCCCCCTTTTGGTTCGCCGGCGTAGCCTGACCGGCATCCGGGGCACAGCACTTCTTCCCCATGACGAACAATCTTCTGGGAACGTTTTCACTGCAGCAGCTGTTGTGCCTCCTACCCGCCTTGGAACTTACTCTGCTAGAGGTTTCGTGATTGTTTTGAGGGCCTTTACGTCCTTAGCTTTGTTGTCCTAGGATAATTATATAAATGGACCCTATATATATATGTAAGATGTCGAGACAAATATAATTTTGTCTAACTAAAAATATGTAATAAAACTCTAACAAAAGTAATACAGGTTTAAAGCATGGTAAAATAAATTTGAAGTATACATATACAAAATTTTATTAACAATCATTTTGTATTAAAATTTCTAAATACTTTCTTGCTATTTTTAGAATGGATACTCGAATTTCTTTCTCTTTTGTTTTGGGGGCGTTTTTACAATATTGGAGCTTTACAATCACTGCGTACTAAAAAACTTGTCCTTGGCCGAAAGTATAAAAAGTATCTTCTTGCTAAGCAGGGTTCGAACATTTCCTCTAGTTCCATATTTATAGTTTCATAAATCAGACGTATCATTTAAAATCTTATGATAGTTGGGTCAAAAACATAAATTAACATCAATGTAGGGTTTTTTCATATTAAAAGAATCGGGCTTACTAAGAATCATAATTTGTTTATTTTTTATAGTCTATTAAGGCACTCACTAAGTTTTAATCATATTGAAAGCTATTTTTATTATTATGAAATACTATGAGATCACGACCATTAAATCTCCAGTTAAAATAATTTTTGTATATTTAGTCTGTTTTAACAAAAAGTTGTCCTTCAAAATGTTTTGTAGGCAGTCTGACTGTCTTAAGCACAAAAAAATAAATATAGTACCGAAGCCTGCTTATGATAAATAATATTTGTATTTTTTTAAATGACATGTAACGGTTAACTAAGGTGTTAACTTAGGCGGATGTTCAAAATTGCTTAGTGTCCCCAGGAAACAGGTGTAATTCAATCACATTATGGATATGCACTAAAAAGCAAAGTGACGTCACCATTTAAGTACTTATGTATAAAAATAAAAATCGGGGTAGAAAGTTTACACTACTAAGTAGGTAAATAATTTAACATTTAATATGAATGGAACTCCGAAATGGAGTGCTACTGATTCATCATGGGATCCATCCACTCTTTTATTCATGGGAGCACAGCTTTTTACTTCTTGAACAATCAAACTACTTTAATTATTGATACCTCACCGATTAATCTTCTGCAGTTAGCATCATGTACTATGAATAAGGAATAGTTCCATTTTGAGTCTCTGTTAATGATGATACCTACTATCAAAGAACGATTTCAACATGGATGCCATTTTTTTATCATAGTGACGTCACAGTGACCTTTTTGGCAAAGAAGAAAATAAAGAAAAAAAATCTTTATATACATAGATATTTTGTTTATTTCGTACCTTTGAGACAGGGGATTCGGGTTTCCCCTCAATTATAAATCTACTAATAGACAACAATAAAGCTGTTTGTGTGGGTGTGTAGTTAAGATATTCAACTATTACATAATAATAAATAATAGAGAGCTCTATATTTTTTATAACATTTCAAAGCCTATTAATGTTGTTCTTTAATTATCTGTTTTCTTTACAAACTCATATTCAGGTTGTTGGAATTTGGAACAAAACAATGCCCTATATGCCAGAAATATGCTGGAAAAATGACTAAATATGCCAAAAAATAAGCAAAAAAAATCAAATAGTAAAAACAACGCCTTAATATGTGGAAAAATAATGTATATTCTAAATAAAAATATGTATTGTAATCATTATTCCACTGAAGAATGAGCATATCTTTTACATGCCTCTCTGTCAGACTGGTTCGCTGGTCAGACAAAAGAGACTTTAGTTTGGAATAAGGTAATCGGGGCGGGAATTCATTATTCTTCTGTTTGTAGCCACGTGTAAACACTCTTCTTCTTCTCATGGCGCCATTGTGGGGAAGTTTAGATCCGTAAATATGAATATATATATATATATATATATATATATACAGGCTTGCACGCGTTCCACTTTTTTGCGTTCCGTTCATCGTTCCGTTCAACTCTTTCCGTTCCGTTCATCGTTCCGTTCAATCTTTCCGTTCCACGGAACGCCGTTCAATTTTGCGTTCCGTTCAAAAATTGGATTTCAAAACTATTCTCATAAGAAGGCTCTTTACTTTTCACTGCATCCTCGTATGTATCGGGTATAAAATTTTAAACCAGGCCCTAATAGTGTAGACTTGAAGTTAGTTACCGCAATTAAAGTTCCAAAAACTTTACAAACTTCGATAATATATTTAAGATATAAAATAATTGAGCCAGAGGCTCGGCCCGAAAAATAAACATATTTTTTTGCCCGACCCAAAAACGTTACAATATGAAAAGTCAAAGATGTAAAAATCCCACCCACATATGGTCCACCGAATTTCTCGGTCTTTATTACTCATAATTATTGCTTTATCTGAGAATCATTACGAAAAGTTTATTTGTTTACAATCTTTAGAATAACATTACTTTATAAATTAAACTATTTATTTGCTGATACAAGGAGCTGTTTTTTCGAAATTTTCATCTCCTATATTTTGCCTTGTCCTTCGCAATAAAAGTTTAGATTTGGAGAAGAGTCTCTCCGAACTGGCACTGCTGGAAAGTATAACATTATATCGAATGAAAATCTTTTTAATCCTTTATAAGCAATAATTGATTCCATTGCCTCAGACTCATCGGTTAAGAAGCGGTCAACCTCCTGCTTAGCTGAATAAGTCTTCTTTGGCCTCTTGGCAAAGAAATTGCCTTTTTCTTCCGCTGCTGGTTCTTGCGAACGTTGACTAGAAGGAAAATCTTCCAATAATTCAGCCCTTTCTAATAAATAATTTCTTGCTAACTTTCTTTGTAGTACTACAAGTAGTACCCTAGCGCAAAGATTCTTTTCAGATTGAAAGATAAACTTTGACGACAACCGTTTTATAGAGGTTTACACAAAAAGTTTGAAAGGATTAAAACACTTAATAAAAACATTAACATAAATTCATTCGTACGTAACTTTATAGAGAAGAAGAACATAGAGCAAATCTCAACTTTTAAAGTATAATGATTAAACGAATTTCAGGTTGAAAATATAAATTGGTTTATGTACAATTAACGACATAAAACGTGGACCACTACAGTAACTAAATAATTGAATTTAGTGACCGACAACGAACCTTATAAAAATGTATAATATATACTAAAATCGAAGTTGGGTCATTTCTTCTTGAATATTATTTGAACGGAACGCAAAAAAACAAATTTTAGCGTTCCGTTCATCGTTCCGTTCAATTTTTTTCCGTTCCGTTCATCGTTCCGTTCAATTTCTTCCGTTCCGCGGAACGCCGTTCAATTTTACGTTCCGTTCACAACCCTGTATATATATATATATATATATATATAATATAATATATATATATATATACCTATATATATCGTAAAATCCGCCCAATTCGTCCTTTCCATTTTGTCCCTGCCCAAATTGTCCCTGTCCAAATCGTCCCCGTGCCCAATTCGTCCCTGTCCATTCGTCCTAGACCCAACTCGTCCCTGCCCAACTCGTCCTCACTATTTCCCAGAAAGAAGACATACCCCTAACATTCATTCATGAGGTTTCCTTAGCTTCAGGGAACCCTCGTCCAATAGACTCTCGGGTTCCGTCAAGCACAGTGATAGGGTATTGGGGTTTCTAACCTCGGCCAAGGACTTTCGGGTCCCGCCAAGCACAGTGATGGGTATTGGGGTTTCTAACCCTCGGTTAAAGGACTTTCGGGTCCGGCCAAGCACAGTGATGGGGTATTGGGGTTTCTAACCCTCGGCTAATGGACTCTCGGGTCCCGCCAAGCACAGTGATGGGGTATTGGGGTTTCTAACCTTCGGCCAAAGGACTTTCGGGTACCCTCAAGCACAGTGATAGGGTATTAAGTCCATTGGTCGAGGGTTAGAAACCCCAATACCCCATCACTGTGCTTGGCGGGACCCGAGAGTCCATTAGCCGAGGGTTAGAAACCCAAATACCCCATCACTGTGCTTGGCGGGACCCGAAAGTCCATTTTCCGAGGGTTAGAAACCCCAATACCCCATCACTGTGCTTGGCGGGACCCGAGAGTCCATTAGCCGAGGGTTAGAAACCCCAATACCCCATCACTGTGCTTGGCGGGACCCGAAAGTCCATTTTCCGAGGGTTAGAAACCCCAATACCCCATCACTGTGCTTGGCGGGACCCGAGAGTCCATTAGCCGAGGGTTAGAAACCCCAATACCCCATCACTGTGCTTGGCGGGACCCGAACGTCCTTTGGCCGAGGGTTAGAAACCCCAATACCCCATCACTGTGCTTGGCTGGACCCGAGAGCCCATTGGCCGAGGGTTAGAAACCCCAATATCTCATCACTGTTCTTGGCGGACCCGAAAGTCCTTTGGCCGAGGTTAGAAACCCCAATACCCCATCACTGTGCTTGGCGGGACCCGAGAGTCCATTGGCCGAGCGTTAGAAACCCCAATACCCCATCACTGTGCTTGGCGGGACCCGAGAGTCCATGGCCGAGGGTTAGAAAACCCCAATATCTCATCTCTGTGCTTGGCGGGACCCGAAAGTCCATTGGCCGAGGGTTAGAAACCCCAATACCCATCACTGTGCTTGGCGGGACCCGAGAGTCCATTAGCCGAGGGTTAGAAACCCCAATACCCCATCACTGTGCTTGGCGGGACCCGAACGTCCTTTGGCTGAGGGTTAGAAACCTCAATATCTCATCACTGTTCTTGGCGGACCCGAAAGTCCTTTGGCCGAGGGTAGAAAATCCCATACCCCATCACTGTGCTTGGCGGGATTGAGAGTCCATTGGCCGAGGGTTAGAAACCCCAATACACAGTGGTTCCCAAGCGGACATATCGAAATTTTAAAACTTCTCAGATCACCTTCAAACATGTAAATATGAATAGTTCATCTCAGAACTATCAAAAAATGGTCTCATTTGTCCACTAACTCCAATTACTTCTTAACCCTTTACACGCCAACGTTCCCATTTTGGGAACATACTTTCAATTGTTCTGCATCGCGTCATATTCAATAAAAACAAAATAAATGAGTTTATATTATAAATTAAGGCTTAGAAAACAAAATATTTTATTTGTAAATAAACGAAAAACTAATTTTAATACTAGTTTGAGGGCTTTGAAAAAACCGAGTTTATCAAGTTTTGGACTTATCTTTTGATAATAAGAAAAATAGGGTCAAAAACTGGTATTATTACTATTTTATAACTATTTTGATTAGCAAATTTACTAAAGATTTACATTGAACAATTTTTTTAAATAATATTAATATTTAGTAGACTAAAATCGACTTTTAAAATGATGTTCCCAAAAGGGGAACGTTGGCGCCTATTGGTACTCATTTCATGCTCTACGTGTTTACGTATAATTCTTTGTTTCCTTTCAGTTTACGTACGTTAGTACATATAAGTACATATAACTAAAAGACAAATGTGTGTTTATAATTATTTTTATAATGGATGACAGAGTTGAATCGTAAGTTTTAATATTTATAATTCATTTCGATTAATTTTATGATTCAAATGATTTAGAGAATCTATTAAAATATCCCCCATGACTTCCTCAGTTGTGCTATAGAGGAGATCGAAAACATCAAAAGTAAGGAAATCGAGATTGTGGTCTAGGTTTTCCAACGAATAGTGAGCGGGATGTACCTAGTGACGAAGAAATGACGACGAATATCAGCATCAAGACTCCATTCTTGTTGAAGTAACTGAAGACATTGACATTATTAGGCAACTCCCAATTAGACAAATATTAAGTTTTGAAATCTTACCCTTGACATGGTAAAAGAAAATTGTTTCCAGTGTGGTGGATTTTACGAAAGACTTAGCGTGGATAATCCATGATCCATATCGTGGATTACTAGGTGCAAAACATTATATGAGGAACAAGTCAGTAAGATTTGGCTATAAAATTTGGATGATGTGTAGCTCCGATGGATATCCATAGATTTCGATATTTAATCCGGAAAACACAAAACCAGGAAGACAATTAGAGTGTATATTTCTGAAATGGGGTGGTAAATATTTGCAACTAGTTATACATGCTCAAAAACGGTGGTGGAATCTTTTTATTCTTCCACTCAATTTGTCCGTTGTGGGAGTATTTAAGTGTTATTCGTTGGCCAACCAAAACGATAAATTAGCCATCGACAATTTAGGAGGGATATTGACTCTGATATAACGTCAAAGTAATCGAGTGCCTCTTGGAGGACGTACTTCTAAGTCCACCAGAGTTATAAGACTGACAGAATTTTTTTTTGTAATCATGTACTCAACAAAGGTGTGTCATATATCAGAAAAATACTATAATTCAATGTTCAAAGTGTATTAAAAAGATTGCACAAGGCATGTAGTCCTATTTATTACAACAATTAAAAGTTCCATTGTCGATGAAAAATGTTGAAAAACATATATAAAGGAAATAAAAACAATATTAAAATGGTACAAATTGTAGTACTAGAAGCGCCAACGTTCCCAAAATGGGAACATACCAAAAACATGACTTAGAATTTAGTCAGCTAAATTTCGTTTGGGGTACATTCAAATAAGGTAAAGGATGATTATATTTCAAATTTGAAGAAAATCGGATAACAATTCACGGAGCCGCGTTTAAAGGGTTAAGATATGCCCATTTGAAGTTTGCAAATTTTCATATTCCGGAAACACTTAATTTTCTCGGAGAAAATTTGAGTAAATATTCAAAAAAATGCTCAAATTTTCTCTACCCAACCTCTCAATATGTCCCTTAGGCCCCTAATATAAGCCCAAATACTATAATTTGATTCAGTATCATAAATAGGGCAGCTTTTTCACATAAATTCATGGTTTTTCCACAAAAATTACTGTGAAAATGGGCATTTTTTCCATCAAAAAGACCCTAAAAATGACCCCCGCTGATAAATTTCACTGAAAAATTGCAGAAAAGCCCCAAGATGAAATTTTTCATGCTTCACATATGATAATCTTGACATTGAGGTCTATCTTAATCCAAAAAATTGAAAAAATTGACTCTTGGGAACCATTTTAATATTTTCATATTCTAAAAATGAGCTTACCTAAATTTTCCGTTACGCTTGAAATCTAGAAATCTGAACAACTTGTGTATTTTTTACTCAAATTTCATGATCCAGACCACTTTTCCTATGTTTTTTGGGGTGCTGAATCCAAATATGGCATCATAAAACCATCAAACTACACTGTTCTATGATTATTGCTTATTTTAGCTCATTTTTTTGCGCCATTTCAAGCCTTTTTCGGTCAAATATTGATCCAAATTTGAAAAAATTCTTTGTCTAACGTTCTGTTTAGACATGAAGATCCTCAGCAAAACTCTGCCACATTGGAAACTGGATTAATGATCACCAGGGCTCTCAAGTACAGGATTAACAAAGCCAGGAAACCAACCAGTACGACAATCTTTCCGACTGTATCAATCGACTGTGGGACAAGAGTGATCCAATAATAGTGATGAAGAACATGGAGCGATTGACGTGCAAGCATTGTAAAAAAGCAGGGCACACTATTCGTAGTTGTGATGAATTAAAAGCTGTCATGTATGGCTGTAACAGCGAATATGAGTATTTGATAAGCATCCTCACTGACGAATAAATTGTGCTTAACTGTAGCTTTATGTTGTTTTTCATAGAGTCCAGACCAACAAAAATGGATTTCTCAATTGAGACAGTAATTGAGATAGCTCTGTGTGTTCATCCACTTCCCTAGACGCTTCTAACGAGCCCTCAATTGGCCTCTATAGCATCATTATTTGTCAAGATATGCCGAAAAACGTGTTTTGGGATATCCGTCCAATTTCCTAAATTTGAGGTTTTTTGGCCCCAGACCCCCAAATTCAGAAATTCTGAATTAAAATTGATTTATATATATTTCACTTCTCCAGACGCTTTTAACGAGCCCTCAATGGGCTCTATAGCATCATTATTTGTCAAGATATTCCCAAAAACATGTTTTCGGGATATCCGCCCAATTCTCCTAAATTTGAGGGTTTTTGGCCCCAGACCCCCAAAATTCAGAAATTCTGAATTGAAATTGATTTTATATACTCCACTTCTCCAGACGCTTCTAACGAGCCCTCAATGGGCTCTATAGCATCATTATTTGTCAAGATATTCCCAAAAACGGTTTTCAGGATATCCGCCCAATTCTCCTAAATGGGGGCCCAGACCCCCCCTAAAAAAAATTCTATGTTAAATTGGTTTCTGTATATTCTATGACCTCATACGCTTCTAATGAGCCCTCAATGGCCAAAATTGGATCAAGGGTTCAAAAATTACAGGCAAATGTCCGCTTGACCCCCGTTCTAAGCCCACTGTGCAATACCCCATCACTGTGCTTGGCGGGACCCAAAGTCCTTTGGCCGAGGGTTAGAAACCCCAATACCCTATCACTGTGCTTGACGGAACCCGAGAGTCCTATTGGACGAGGGTTCCCTGAAGCTAAAGAACTCCTCATGAATGAATGTTTAGGGTATGTCTTCTTTTCTGGGAAATAGTGAGGACGAGTTGGGCAGGGACGAGTTGGGTCTAGGACGAATGGGACAAGGACGAATTGGGCACGGGACGATTTGGACAGGACAATTTGGGCAGGGACGATTTGGGCAGGGACAAAATTGAAAGGACGAAGTGTACGTGACCCTATATATATATATATATATATATACAGGAATGGAGTGTGAAGAATTTTTACACCGGGACATTATGCCTCGCCGGTCTTATACAGGCCCCAATATGCCATTGGGAGGCTGTTAACGGCTGTTTATGTTTCTTTAGGCCAGTGGCCCACCGGGAATAGTCCAGGTACTCCCGCTGGCCACTCCACCCCTGTGTATACATATATATACAGGGAGTACACGTATAATCCGGACTAACTTTGATCGGTTATGTCGTCTTTGTTTTTTGAGATATTGCAACGCACATATGTACGTTAATGCGCTTGCATCTTATCCATCTGCCAAAAAAACAGATTGAAAATCAATCAACATTTAGCCATGGAAGAGGAGAAAGGTATGCGATGTTCGCTTCCTTCTGTGGGCCGGGAGCAGTCCAAAGGAGGTAATAGAGTTCTTCAACTACCCCAAGTCGACCGTCTACTACCAGTGGAAGGCTTGGAACTCTTTCAAAAAGAATGATGCTCATCGCAAAAAGCGTTCTCGGTCCCTGGGGGCCACCAGACCGACGAGTTTGTCGCCGAGGCAAAGAGGAAGGTCATCGAGGACGGCAACAAGTCCTACGCCAAGTTGGCCGCCGAGATGGGCTACTCAAGCAGACCATCGCCAACACCATCAACATGGACCTGGGCTACAGTTTGTTCAAGAAGAGGCACAGGATGATCTTGACGGAGGGGACCAAGGAGTCCAGGAGGGTCAAGGCCCCTACCACTGGAGCCCGGACTTGTGGCCCCAGCTCCCCTGACTGCAACCCCTCGACTATTTCTTCTGGGGCATGGTCGAGAACAAGACCAACAAGCACGCTCACAACACTGTCGACTCCCTCAGGGCCGCCATCGTAGAGGAGTTCGCCAATATGAAGAAGGACGTCGTCGCCAAGGCCTGTGGCCGCTTCAGGCCCCGCCTCGATATGGTCGTCGCCGCTGATGGGGGCTTTATTGAAAAATAAATATCTTTATATGTGGGCCTTTCATTTAACAAAAAATGTTCAAAATATTGATAAATAAATAAGTTATCAACATTTCCAAATTTGTTTTAATTAGTCCGGATTATACGTATACGCCCTGTATATATATATATATATATTATATATATCCTCAAATTTCTTCAAAATATGCGATAAATATGCAGAAAAAGGCCAAATATGCGTTATATGCGTTAAAAGGTCGTTTATGCCCAGAAAGTGTATTTACCAGATTCCTACAGCCCTGCTCATATTCATTAATTATAATCCTATAATATTAGAATTGAATCACATACATACACAAGAAGAAAAATACCTATAGGCAGAGAGAGGAAGGCGTTGTTTTTAGAAAAAAATTAAAGTCATTTGAGTCGATAATCTCAAGTGCAAAGCACTGATAAGGAGGGGAAGAGAGTACCTATTTATGTATTTCATACATACCGACATGCATTACAGCATATCAAGGCAATTGCTCTGCATTTTTTGCGGACTAAATTCCTTTAATTGGACGAGATATACAAATGCCTGCTCATACAATATATACTTATATGTATGCACAAGGTCAAAATTCCTCAAGCAAATTTCAAGGAGAATAAATAAAATATGGAATTTTATTTCTATGTATTAGAAAATAACTAAATCCAGACTCTAATGGTGACTAATCAATCGATCGCGATCTACAAGTCGATCGAATATTAGCTCCAAGTATATCGTAAGAGATTCTCGGTATCAAAAATAAAATAAAACACCAAAAAGGTCTTGAGATTTAAACAACTTTTAACAGTTATATCACAAAAACCGATGGGATTCCTGGTTTGGCTCGAAGCCGCAGTGTTTTTAGGTAGCCCAGTTTGGCCCCGCCTCTAAAAATCAGCAATCACCGCTTCGACCAAAATGTCACAAGTGTTTGTGTTTTTATTTAGATCCGACCCGCTTTTTACTCGGGCCCGATTCTTAAGTATTTTTATCTGGTCGGCTCTGGTGATATGATGATAAAAGAAGATCTTTGGACGGATGGCATTTGAAAAATAAATTAAAAATTAATTTATCACTCACCAGATAGTTTCTACGACGGCAAAAAGGAAAAAAGGTTTTTTAACTTAAAATTACGATACTTTTTTCAACTTACAATAAATGATGAAACCATAAAAATACATAATATTGACGTTTCCATACATATATATATTGTATGTATATTTTCTGAACAGTAAATTAAAATAATAAAATAAAAACGCTATCGCTCATCATTTATCGCCTGTGTCCAAAAATTCGAAAGTATGAAAGATATTTTTGGTCTAAAAAACTAATTTCTAATACCGTGAATTTAATCGCAATTTAATACTGTTTTATCATTTTTGAAACCTCAGTTTTAATGGGTTTTTTCCTTTATCTCAAGTCAAATATAATTATTTTATCACTATCAAAGTATGAAAATAAAAAATAGCACAAAACTGTAGGTTCTCATCATTATTCCAAGATAAACAACAAACCAGGCTCATGACCGTTATTGATATAAGTATGATGGATTATTCAAATTGATTTGAATTGAAGACAAATATATAATCAAATCAATTCCTCTTGATAAGAGAGCAGATATATAAAAACGTATATTATATGACTAGATATTCCAAATAATCCACGGCTCAAAAAAAATGAGAAACCATGATGAATAATGCTGGGGAAAAAATTCAATGGAGTTTTTTATAGCCCATCACAATTTATGTAGAATATGGGCGGTCTGAGTAGGAGCCCTCTCTCTGCTCACCCCTATTAGTATTATTATTATCGTTTAATATGTATTTATAAGAAGGAAGGAATAATCAAGTTTGACCGGCAAGCTGATGCTTGTGGGTCGTACTTACCTTTCCTTCCCTATCTCTCACTATCTTCTTATCCTCCTAACAATCAAGACCTTCATAATATTCCTCCTCTGAAATCAACTATAAAATCATATTCTTGTCTATAAATTCTTCATATAATATATATATATATACCTCCTTGATCGCACTCAGACCTCTGCGGATCACAGCACGCATCGCTCTGTCGCATACTGAATATAACATTCTACCATTTCCAATAAACCCATAAATAAGTTAAGTCACTAATATTTTTAGTAGCAAAGTAATAAATAGTCGTAATGCAATAGAAACGTTAAACTAGTTTTTAAATTATGTTTTAAACCCATACTATTTGTTTAGTATCGTTCAATTTTTCTATTGGATTATACATGCGAATACTAAGAAGATGTTCACCGTGTACAGAAGAGTGACGTTAGTAAAGCTCATGAGAAATTAATTAATAATGAGTAATGATTCACATGGAAATGTGATTCGTTCATTTTATTTTCCGAAAATGAATTGCAATCCTTAATATATGTATATTACTCCTAAAAATACAGACAAACGCAAATGGAGAAGCTATTGGCGCCGTGCACATTTTTTAAAGTCTTTATTTCATTTACAACAGATTGATACAAAGTAAGAAAAGTGAGGTAAAATTGTGTATTAAAAGAATACATAAATAAACATTATAGCTAACAATTAGACTACCTACCAAATGACCTTACTACAATAAGGACATAATGTTAAAAATAGTTTGACAATACATGTACTATCTAATGTTAACAGGATATAAAGCGAAAAAATGACATTTAAAAAAAATCAATTGTAACTTTTGGTGTGAAAGAAAAAATATATATTTTCACAATTTTCTTTAGGAGGCTAAAAATATCTATAGGAATTTATCCGTCTAAAGTTCACCAAGTGGATGGCGTAATTCCATGGAGAGCCCCTTAGATCGGAGATTTTGAGGTCAAAAATGGCGTATCTCCCCGAAGCAGAGACTAAAATGTCCCTCAGATCTTTTCGAAATAAAAACTCCCCAGACGCCAACTTCAAACTAACCAATGCATTGGTACTGAAAAGAGTAAGTGATAAAAAGAAAGGAAACATTACGAATTTTCGTAATGTTTCATTTAATTTTATAAAACCCATACTGCACCACTACCTTTAAAAACTCTCTTGAGGGTATGTTCAAATTTAACAACTCATTTAAAATTGAAGAATATGGACATACTTTGTATATGCATGGATTGTAGTATTAAAAAAGACAACCTGATTAAAATAAAGTTTTCTGAAGTAAAACTCCAATGTCAAAGATGCTTTTGTTTTGGACATGCAGAGCAATATTGTGTTGGAAAAACGTATCAAAACGGCTGATTGAGAGGGTTCTCAATAAATCGTTCAAGAGCGTCTGTTCAAAGAAAAGGAAATAGTGAAGAGTCAGAAATTGTGCATATCCGAGAGGGGTTAAAATTCTCCAGAAGTTGAAACAGTCACGGAAGATTAGATCACTGGGGAAACATGTTATAGTAATTCATTGGTAGTTAAGGCAGTAACTCTACTCCAAGGCATAAACGTAAATCTTATAACGGAGGATACTGAAGATGCTGTTAATGGCAGTATTGCTTCGGCAGATCCACATGTTGCTGTCTTGGAGAATCTTAATAATATAGGTGTGATGTTAACCATTAAAATATTTTAATTGGCCGTGCCTGTGCGTAATCTGTGGGGAAAAGAAACAACCAGATTTGGACATCTCACCTCACAAGAAGCCTCTTACTGTCTTTTATTAAATACAAACCAAAGGATGATCTGCAAAAATGCAATCGAATTAGGAATAAGAAAAGGGATTTCCTTCAACACAAGCGGAGAGACGGATCGGAGTGTGCTTCTCTCAGCTCTGGCAAGATATGGCGAGTTAGAGTTGAAGATTCCCTTTTTTCAGTATGAAGGATGGTCGTAGATTTAGTATTACCCATCCTTATCCCTCAATCACACCGCCGCACAATATTTAGATTTTTAAAATGTTTTGATAAATGCTAATGCTTAGTTAGCTTTTTAACTAATATTTTTGTTCGGTCCTTTAAATAAGCCAATATTATGTACTATATGTCGTCGTAAAAAATGTTTTAGTTCATCTCCAATGCTGAAATTTCAAACTATAAGGTTTATTTATATTTCGTTTTAACATATTAGCTTTATTTTTAATGTATTTATGCACATTATGTAAAATGAACATTGAAATTTTTTAAAAGCAACACCGTCGAGATTTGAAATTGAGAAGTGATTTTTTTTTTTCGTCCAACACTCCAAGTAGTTACTCCTTAACTGTTATGAACCAATCCTCAGAGACTTTAAGGTCTTAAGTTTTTTGGCAAATCGTTATTTTTTCGTCTAGAAACATTTTCTGTATTCTACAAAAAAAATCATACTGTGTTAATAATACACTAAAATAAATGAACAAAAACAGGATAACCTTATATACACATCAGTTATTATATTTCTTTAAAAATTACAATGTTTCTTTAAAATATTTCTTACAGCTTTGAAACTCATAACGGTGGAGGCAACAAAGACAGATATTTCTTCCTCAGATAAGGAGGCCCATGGCTGAAGCAGTTTCTTTTTTAGAATCTCCACTGATGGTCAGGACTTGCTTAACACCCTTCTCTCCAGGATGGACTATACTCCATAGTACATGGGGTTCAGATCTGGGGAGGATGGTGGCCACAAGTACTTGGGGCAAAAGTCTGCAAACATATCACTACAGAAGCTTTGAACCAATTTGCTGGTGTGGGATGGACCCCCATCTTGCTGGAACACTAAAGGTGTCGTTGGATACTCTCTTTGGACCCATGGGACTACCTCCTCGGAAAGAAGGTAAAAATAAACTGCTTGATCGACCTTCACCCCCTCCTCGACGAAGATCAAAGGGGCCCTCTTCCCGTCCGACGTCACGCCCGCCCAGACCATGACAGAAGGCTGTCCTCAGCTCCACGGGATGTCCTCCTTCTTCCACGTCAAAATCCGGTCATTTTGACTCTTGTGGGTGGCCTGGACCGTGAAAATTTTCTCATCTGTCCAGAGAACTGATGGCGACCTATCTTTGGAGAGTTGTTGAATATTTTCCTCCCGCGGATAAGAGGCTTATTCATTATGGCCTGGGACATAATCTTAGGTGGCTTCTTCTTATAAGCGAGCATCCTCAGATATTTCCTGATCAAACTCCAAATGCTAGTAGTGCTCATGTACTCCTCTTTAGGCATCTGTCTCATGGATCAAGTTGGATTTGTCCTGAGTTTCTCCCTGATCCTCTTCTTCCCAGGCAGTGTCCTCTCCATTTTTTTCCGGACCGTTACCTTCCTTGAAGCCTTGGCTAACTCTTTAAAGGCCTTTATGGTCCTGTAGACCGTTGCTCCGCTCACTGTGGCCTTTAAAATCTTCATAATTTCAACCGTAGATTTTCCATTACGAAATGAGGCCAAATCAAGTCACATTTATCCTGTTCAGAAGCAATTTTATTGGAAGCAGGGCTATCTCACACAACTTATTTTTATGAAAGTTGATAGTATTTTTAAAGTAATAATATTGTATTCTACATTTATATGACATTTTATTTGATATGTTCTACTCCAGAGCAATAACTTTAAGCTATAATGTTTATTTATGTCTTTATTACATATTTGCTCTGGATTTTATGCATGTCTCTTGTTTTTTAGATTACATAATAAATTAACTGGTTCAAAAAATGTACTAATATGTCTATCAACAACAACAAAATTAAAAATGGAGGGAATATTAAATTTGGGGGAACGTAGGAGTTACCAAAGTGAGAGTCTCAATTCTAGATTAATTATCTGAAGAACGGGACACTCGGCAAATGTGTGTACACCAGAGCTGCGACTACCGAATGTAAAACGGTATTCGATACTCCCGACGGTAGATTTCAAATATCTAACCGATTAAACGATATTCGGTAGAAACTACCGAATATCGTACCTATTTACAATCGTACAGTATATTTGAAAGTATGACTTTTGTAGCATTCACATAGAGACATAAAAATATAGTAAACTTATTCCCTTCAATAGCAAATAAACATCGTTCAACTGTCGCTATGCCCAAGCGCTCCCTTGTGTGAAGCACTTGAACTTGGAAAATAAAAAACAACTATAACTTATAGGATTATAGAGCAGATACATAATAGACATTCAATATAAGCTTATGATATGCGTTGAATACTAGAGTACCTGAAAGTGCATTTAATATCGGACAATAAGAGACAGTAAATAAAAAAATCTATAGCCTTTCATTCCTACAAAATCCAAGTGCATATATAATTTATACAAGATTGGTATGTATTAATTTCAAATAATCTCTAATAAATTATAACAAATGATGTATTTAATTGTCCTTTGTTATAAACTGTCCAATATGAATGCATATGAAGAAGTAAAAGCAGATACATAAATTTCTCTCTCTTCTAATCTACAGTACCGAATATCGATCGATACTGTCGATATATAATAAAATCTACCGAATACCGATATCGATCGTAGAAGGTATATACCGAATATCGATCGATATTTTGGTCTGATTTGACGTATTGTCGTCAGAGCCGAACTATGATGCCCAATGTTCAGATGAATAGATGGCAGCGGCTCCTAAATTTTTCTAAAAGAAAACTAAACGCCCTGGTTCAATTTATGACGGGCCATTGTCTCCTCCGAAGGCACTTGCATGTAATGCATCCATCGCAAAGTCCACTGTGCAGAGCTTGTGGTGAAGCAGACTCAACATCGTGAGTCCCTTCACAAATATCATCAACATAAAGACTTTTTGAGATAGAGTCACACGCCAAAGAAAATTTACAACCTATGGGTGATTGGGCATGATGACGAATAGCGTCCATGGCAAGAAAAGAAAAGGAAAAGAAAACCTCACCCAAACATAAGAGAAGTCATAATGTAAATTTGAGGTTCCTTAGAATACTCTTCTCTCCAAAGATATTGCTGAAACCTATAATCTTTAGGATGAATTTTTGTCTGACAAAACATCTTTTCAATGTCAGCCATAATGGCAATTTGTTTGATCGAAAGCGAAGAAGTATTGAGCAAATATCGGGTTGTATTTTAGGCCCAGCTAACAAACAAGAGTTTAAAGATTTCCCGTTTTTATCGGGGAAGCTGGCATTAAATACAGGACGGACTTTTGTAGTTAACTTATCCTCTCGGACTACAGGATGGTGAGGTATGAAATATTGAGGACCATCACGAAATTCATCGATCTCTATAGGCGTAGCCTTACGTGCAAATCCCGAATCCACATATCCTGCCATAGCTTCATTGTACTTCTTTTGTAGGGAAGAGTTCCCCCGAAGACGACGCTCAAGGCCTAACAATTGGCGCTTAACCGAGCTATAATTAGAGACAAGAACAGGAGCATTTATTTTAAATGGAAGCTCTACCTGATATCTCCGTTTATCAAATGTTACGGACCTATCAAATGAATTAATTGCTAAATAATCATCTTTTTCTAACTGTCTGGAATGATCCAAAATACCAATGGACTCCATATTCCAAAACCTCTCAACTAATTCATTCAAACCATCATCCTCAACTTTGGTTTGTAAGTCCCTTGAAACTAAGGTCTTCGATTTTCGAGAGGGTGATGCTTGTTGAGAACCCATGACAATGAAGCCAAATACGGTTTCCATTGCTGCAGGAGCATTGATTTTAAATGGATGTTTGACCAAATTTCCAGTTACAATACGAAGATAACTGTCCATTCCGATAAGAATATCTACCTCTAAATGCTGACAGCCTTCCTGGACAACAAGGTCCAGATTTGTAAAATAAGGACAATCATCCCTATTCAAAAACAATGGTTCCAAGTCGGAACGGATTTTATTTTCTGCTACATAAGCCTTAATTCCATTATATACTGATTTTGAACCAGGTCTAGCCAATCCAAAAGAAACAACAGATGTTTTCAACAGGGAACTTTTCCCCCAAACCCACAAACATTCAAGAGTTCCGTCTGGTGAGTTTTGAAAACTGCTCTATTTCTAAGTTTTCTTGATACCCAAGTATCCCAATACCCGGATTAGCCGGCTGCCGCAACAATTACAATATTAATTTTTTAGGTTTGCATCGTTTTCCTGATATTTTTTTGTATTCTGGTTAATATTGTGCAAGGCTTAATTCCATTAGAGTGTTGAGGCTCTCATCAGTTCGACATGATTAATTAGGGACCATTTTATCTCGAACATGATTGAATAAAAAGAGAGTGAACAAACCCAGTTTGCAATAAAATTTCACTTCACTCGCGGCTGTCGATGTGCGAACAACTATGTAGTAACTAAGAATAATATCATTAGGGACACAAAATATTATTATCTGTTCTCATAGATTTTGATCCTTATAATTGGAAGTCCTCCCATATCACCAATCATTATTATTCATCAGAGAATGGATTCGGTAGATTAAAAAAAAATCTACCTCTGGTATCGAAAGTTCTTTGAAAGGAAAATCCAATCGGTGGAATTGTTTATTGCGAAATTGCCGATTCTTGCAGTATTGGTAGATTTCAATATTCGGAAGAAAAAAGTATCCTCATGGTAGGAAGGAGGGAGAGCTGAAATTCATTTTTGAGAAATCAACATTCTGATGTGGCTGACAGGTTCCCGGACTTTATGGAGACAGTGGACTAATTAGAGACAGCCAATCAAATCACTTTCTCCATAAAGTCCCCAAATGGACTTTTTGGAGACACGGACTATACGGAGACAGATTTAGCGACATATATGTTCCAACTATCGGACACCCCAAATATCGGAGAGATCATTGTTACACTTGAGCAAAACAAGGAATAAAATGTGTTAAAATAATGCATCAGAGGCCTTCTTTAATTAGCATTTACTTAAATAATGTTGAAAAGGCTATACATATTTGATTGCATGTTCATTTAATCTCATTTTATAGTTATGATGAACGTAACGATAATATTGGGAGTTCGAACCGGAAGAGGAAAAAAGGCAAGGCAAGACAACGGAAAGAAATAAAGAAAATAACAACAGCTTAGAGTGAGAAAGAAAGAGAAAACGTACTTAGGGCTGCTTTGAAAAACTTCATAACAGGGATTGGACTTCCTGACGAATAACTTCCACGATTAGGAACAACGTTGGTGGACATTTTGAACGTTTTGGGTCAATTGAATAATTTATTTAAAAATATTAATGCGTCATGCTAATATACAAAGAGTTCGAACTAGTTGTCTTAGTAAATAATTCGCTGTCGTTATATAGTCCGTTTTTGACTATATGGAGACATAAAATATAAGGATACAAAGCTGTCTCCATATAGTCCACTGTCTCCATAAAGTCCGGTTACCGGCTGACATTATATGTATAGCAAGGTATATACATAGGATTCTATGCATAGACTAAGAAAAAAGTCTCCCTGGCACCTGAAAATGGATTATAATAAATACATTTTGAAGGAAGACATAGTTATGTAAATATTACATAAATCTTATGGACTTACCTGAACAATGGCAAAAGAATATTCAAGAATCGTTAGTTCACATACATGATGACGACAAGAAATTCACTGCACATCTACAAGTGCCGGCTAACCAAATCTTCTTTGACAGCCCATGTGCTAACTGTGGAAGACCTTTTGGCAAGGTTCTACTTTCGTACACCTCTTCCATATTTTATATTGCAAATTATATATATACATAATTTGATTAATATGCCTTGTTTTAGGCTCCGACCCTATTTGCACTCTCTATAGGGCGTTGCCTAAAGTTTCAATTGTAGTGCCTGGAATCCGCTTGGGGCTTTGCATTGGTAATTCCGGCACCAGACAGGCATGTTCTTCCCAAGCTGTTTTTGTGGCGGCAAAGTTGTTGGAGGTACCCGACGAGGCGTGTTCGGACTTGACGAGAGAGAAGGCATTCAGCGGGATTTCTTCCAGAAGAGAGGGGCGTAGCACAATAGGAGAAAAGTAGTTAATCTAAAGATAACTTGGGATTCTTTTTAACCCTGTAAGACCCACTGTTGCAGATTTAGCAACATTTTTGTGCATCCCCCCAAAAAATTTTTTTTTTTTTGGTTCAACCACATTTACATACTCATTTGGTCCTATTGTTCAGTTCTCGAAAGCTATTGGGTACACATTTGTATATAAGGCCTGCCCTCAGGTCTAGAAGTCACTACACCTCCAATTTTTGAGAGAGTATCAACCCCTTCATTTACTGGAACTGGATTCTAGTTGTAGGTTTAAGCCAGCGGTTTAAACGTTGGTCGCGACTCCGCCAGCAGCAGAACTGCTGAGTGGCATTGCCGCATGTGTCCTGTGTTGATTGGTTTGTAGCCTGCTTTGTAAGAAATGTTGCTTTGCAAGTTGGGCACATCTGGCCTCTGGAGTTGCTGTTGTTGCAATAAAATGCGTCAAATCTGGACTCCTTTTTCTTTTCCGTCATCATTTTTGCCTAGTGTTTCTACTGTCCTTATTGCTTCCTGCTGGTGGTCTGCGTCTTGACGGCGATGGTATTTGAGGGATATGTCTATTAGACACCTGCCGATGGATTCTATACATTTTCCAAAGTTTTCCGGAACCTTATTAATTGCAAGCTGTGATTGGTATTCTAATGAAACAAAAATTGGCTCCCAAATAAAATTTTTAAACGCTCTTCTTGCTGATCCGGTTCCTATCGTTCACTTTCAATAGCCGGCTCTTAGAGCCGGATTCGTTCGCGAACGACACATCACCTAGTCTAGAAGTCACACAACCTCCAGATTTTTGAGAGAGCATCAACCCCTTCATTTACTGGACTGGATTTATCTGATTGATGTAAGTAAAATGCTTTAAATACTTTTTGTGTGTTTATTACAGTGTCTAGAACGTGTCCATATGTATTCATTGTAGAAAATGTAAAAATTCATTTTATTTAGAGCTTGTTTTGTAAGTGTTGCAATATTACAACGTTGGGTGAATGTGGTAGTCAAATATCCCTGTTTTGAGAGGAACCTCTTCAGAGGACCTTCCATTTATATTTTTTCTATATAACTTTAAACTACACATGATTTATACATTCTAGCCTTATATTAGATTACATATTATTCCTCGGTACAGTATGACGGATGTGATTGAGATGGTCCAAAATGGAGAGAGTGATGTGGACATAGAGTTTGGCGACACTGATGCGAGGGATGAGGAGTCAGATAACGATGCCTGTGTGGACAAAGAAAACCAGGAACCCCCTGATTGCACAGCCAGGAGATTGGACATTGAGCCCCAATCAAATGAACATATCAAGCCCGTGACAGATATCGCTGGCAAAAAAAGGATTTCATCAGTCCCAATACTGATTTTTCTGGTCCAGCTCTCACAGATAATGCAACTGTCCTCCACACACCACTGCAGTACTTTGAAAAGTTTGTCTCAGAAGACATGATTCAAGCTCTGGCAACCCATACAAATGAGTACAGCGTTCAAAGTGATGGAAGATCTGTGAACACCATAATCAAGGAAATACAGAAAATGTTGGGCATATACCTGAGGATAGGCTTGGTCCAAATAGCTGGAACCCGTATGTATTGGGAGACAGATACGCGGCACTCCCCAGTTGCTGATGTGATGCCCCGCAACAGATTCCAATCTCTTTTGACAACATTACATTTTGTGAACAATTCAACAGTGTCAGAGACTAAAAGAGGGGCAAACTCTGGAAACTCAGACCATGGCTTGAGTCATACAGAGAGAAACGCCTGCAGGTGATACCTGAAGAGCACAATTCTATGGATGAGATGATGATTCCTTTCAAGGGGAGGTTCAGCAGCATCAAGCAGCATATGAACTGTTTCTGGGACTATCACTGTACATAAATGTTCTATTGACTACACACTAATGCCAGAGCTGTCCCAGACCCGGAACCCTCTTGGCATGTGTGTGTGTTTCTTTGTTGTTTTATTGTCCAATCACTGCACTATGGAACTATTGATTACACTATGGAAATACTGACTTGAAATATCGTATGTCTAATTTCCTTTACTTCTATATCTCTATATTAAATCATAAATTATCTGTCAACACTCTTTCCTGGTCATGTTAATCTTGTCTGCCTCAACTGACCTAGTATGTTTTTTTGCACATTTTTTTGTAACTCATAGAATGTTCTTTGCATAATTATCTTTGTTACTCTACTCTACTAATTCTTGTTGTTGCAATAGATGACTGTTCAGAACAACATGACTGAGGTTATTTTTCATGTTATACTGTTCTGGGACAAAAGCAAAACCCTGCAAAAGAATCCTTAGTTATGTATTGTTGTTCAGACAATGAGTACAAATGCAGGAGATTCTGCTCCCCATTGAGCCCAACGTTGCAATATTACAACGTTTCCGTAAAAACTTAACAAAACATATTTTTTTAAACACATCATTTTCAGCATGAAAGGCCTCTTACAAGAACATCTTAATGGTTGAATTTTTTTTTGTTAGTGTTTTTTCTATATCTGGGTCTTACAGGGTTAAAGAATCTTTTACAATCCTAACGGCACGTTCCGCCTGTCCGTTTAATTGGGGCTGGTAGGGAAGAGAGCGAGACACGGAGATACCCCATTCCTTGAGTGTTGCTTCAAATTGTGCGTTTGCAAATTGAGGCCCATTGTCGGAATGGATCTCCTTCGGAAAACCAAATCTTGAGAACCAACTCAGTGGTTGAGATATTGTGGCGTGAGTTGAAGTATTGGGCATCACTGTAGCTTCAATCCATTTTGACCATGCATCAATTAAGACAAGGACGTTTTCCCCGTTCACCTTCGCGAAATCGATGTGGACTTGCTCCCATACATAGGCAGGAGCAAACGGGATGGACTTTAAAGGAGGGCTGGCAGCATTGCTCTGGCAGACTGAGCAGACACTGACGAAATTAAGATATCTGCATCAATGCTCGGCCACCAAAGCTTGTTGCGGGCTATGGACTTCATTTTCACCGTTCTCCGATGAGTTAAGTGTAGTTCGTCGAGGATCTTGCTGCGTAGGGAAGATGGGATGACCAGTCGTATTCCCCAGAAGAGAAGGTCATCTTTAATGGATAGAAAGTCTCGTTTTGACAGGAATGCTGAAGATTCTATTTGGCTCCAATTCCCAGATTTTACGGGGCTTAATACCGTGGAGAGTTCCTCGTCCTGCTGAGTAGCGTTTGTTAACTCAATGAGAGAAGTAGAGGAAGCAGATATAACGTTGAACATCATGGCGATGGTAAGGTCCTCACGAGAAGGAGGAGCGTCGATAGGGCTTCGAGAAAAGGCATCTGCGTGGAGGTTGTTGACTCCTATTACATGGGATATCGCAAAATCGAACATAGCCAGGCGTAGAGTATAACGAGAAAAGCAAGCCGTGACTACAGCAGGAAGTTCTTTTTGGGGGTTGAGGATGAACTGAAGCGGTTCGTGGTCTGTCCTTATTTCAAAAAAGTCGACCCAGAAGGTAGCACTCGAACCGTTGCAGACCGTAGATAATGCCCGTAGCTTCTCTATCCATTTGAGAGCAATTCTTCTCTACTTTAGACAGCTTACGTGAAGCAAAGGCAACAGGGCGTTCGGTGAAACCAAATTGATGAGATAAGACCGCGCCAAGTCCAAGAGGAGAAGCATCCGTAGACAGGATAAGCGGCAGAGCTGGGTCGTAGTGTGTGAGACAAGGCGCTCTCACGATGGCAAAGCTCTCGATCTCCTTATTCCCCCAGATGAACTCCACATTTGACATGGTTAATTCAGAGAGAGGCGGTGCCAGTGAGAGAGGTTTTTTTTAAACAAAATAGCCATAAAAATTTACAAGCCCCAAGAAAGATTTGACCTCCGACGGTGAGGTTGGAGTAGGGAACTCCAGGAGTGGTCGGATGAGTTCAGGGTCCAGGGCACGGCCACGTTCGGACACTTGGAATCCTAAGTATGTAACCTCAGAAGCGGCAAATATGTATTTCGCTCGATTTAGACGAGCAACAGACTCGCAGATTCTTTCGTACACGAGTTTGAGTGTTGCCAAGTGCTCACTCATTGAAGGAGAGAAGATAATAAGATAATCAATGTATACCTTCACATTTGGAATGTCCTCCAAGAGTTTCTCCTGAGCGGCTTGGACGATGGCAGGAGCTGAGGTAAGTTCGTACGGTAGGACATTGTAACGGGACAGTACAACAGAGTACTGAGGATCCAACTCTTATTGCTCTTAGTAATGCCAGGAATCGAGCTTGGAGAGGATGCATGCGCCGTTGAGACCCGCAAACAGTTCTTTTGGGTGAGGTAGAGGGTAGAGTTGCTTGTTGATGACCGGGGATAGGGTTTGCGTAATGTTAGCACAAACTCGAGCCTTCCCATTCGGCTTAAGCACCGTAATAATCGGTGAAGCCCATTCGGAGGATCTCACCTTTTCTAACGTCCCACGACCCACCATGTCATTTAGCTCCTTGACGACCTGGTCACGGAAAGCGAGTGGAACAGGACGGTTCTCATGTACCGTGGAGAAGCGTTCTGCTTTAGATGGACCGCAACCTTGGGCAGTGAAGAGATGTGCGAGGAATCGGCGCTAAATATTTCCTCGAATTCCTGATTGAGGGACTTCAGGTGTTTTACTTGTGCAACGGCTGAGTTACAAAGGAAGCTCGGAGAATTGAGGGTTACCAGCCCAAGATCTTGACATGTGCGAGATCCCAGTATCGGCTGATTTACGTCCGTAACCAGAAAGTCCATTTTTCTTGGCTTTGAGTCTCCAAGGCAGACAGGAACTGACACGGACCCGTAGGATTTTACTTTGCCCCCACCAAAGACAGATATGGAGCCCGGGGATCCACAGATTTTCTTGACGTCGACTAGCACCTCGGTAGAATGTTGACGTTTGCTCCTAGGTCGGGAAGAAAAACGATGATTTCTCCTCCAGGAGTAGGGACATGAATGCTCTTTCAGCGGGAACATTTAGGGAACAGACCTTGTAAGTCAAGGCATTGCTGGAGCCAGACTTACATTGGGAGGCATAGTGGTTCTTACGTGAATAGGAGGAACAGACTTTTACGTAGGCGGGCAGAGCTGCATGCGGAATACGTGGGCCGTTCCACAGAATTTGCAGACCCTTACCTCCGTGGTTTGAGTCTTGAGAGTGTGAGGCACAGAAGAGGATATCTTGGTTGGACTCGAAGGCTGTTTGGTCCCTTTTATTCTGTAGATAGGACGGTTTTGTAGGGTATCATCTCCCGGGCATGGGCTTCAGATGACTCGAGGGCACACCCAAGCTGAACAACGTCCTCCAGCTTGTAGTGTGCTCTTCTCAAATGCAAGACGTCGAAGCTTGGCTGATGTGGTATTGCGAACGATGGTTCCCACCACGATTTTGTCCTCGTATGACGCGTTGCAGGATGAACATAGGAGCTTGCAGAACTTGGCTTGACCACGGAGACGCGTGAGAAAGTCATCGATGGCCTCCCCAACCGCCTGTTTGATTTTGGTTTAACAGAACCTTTCGTAGAGCAGAGATTCTACTGGAGAGAATGTTTCGTCCAATACTCTGAGTTAGCGTGCAGTAGCTGTCCTCGTCCTCCAAGTACTCCACGGAGCCCTCGTCGTGGGCCAGTCATGTCGAAGGGAGCAGGTTGAGTATACTCCAAAGAGGCTGGTTCCTGATCGTGGATCTGCGGCGGATAAGGGTGATCGCGCAGGGATCCGCCGAGAAGTCGTAGGTATTCACATTGCACCCACATGACTCAATGTACGAGCAGATCAGTTTGGCGAGATCGAGCTTGCGTAGGTTTTTGAAACTCATCGGATTCCCCAAGTTCTATCCGGGACACTCGGTCGCAGTTTATTCAACGAGGTCAGAAAGAAAACAGAGGGCGGAAAAGAAAAGTGAAAGTAAAAAAAGGAAATGACAACAACAACACATGACGTATGATGATATTGCAAATTATATACATACATAACAGCTGTAAACTTTCGTAAAGCATTTGACTCCGATTTTCACTTGCACATCTTAAAAATTTGCAAATAATTTTTGCCAAAGTACATCTTCAACCCTATTAGAGCATTAGAGTATAATGGCTCATCTCCAATTTGTGTTAACGGTAAATCAAGTCAGTTAATATTCGTAGGGTACATCCGTCTTGAAGGCACTCGCTGCCCCTCTTTTGTTTGTGATGGCCATTGAATAATTGGCCCTTTGATCTCTAAAGTCGGCTAATCAAATAATATATATTTTACCTTACTTTTTTGTTAAATTTAAAGAGCGTTCAGGACAGGAACTTAACTATTCATAGATATCCCAATAACGATTTATAACGGTTGGGAACAACGTTTCCATTCTTGATGTGGAATACGGAAGATAGGGAGAATTGGCTAGTGAATGGATTTCTTTGAAATCAGCCGTACTTAAACTTGCAAACGTGGATCGATTTTTTTTATTCCAGTTCTCTACAAATGCCAAAGTAATTGTCATAAATACATAAATAGATATTATAATCTATAATTAATACAATGGCAGAAGAACAACACAAACAATATCATAAAAAGGCAATCATAACATTATAAAAAAGCATGGTTACAAAATCAAACATTTAAAATAATAGACATTAACTAAGTTTATGTATTAATGTCTTACTTTATTAATAGCGTAGCTATACATTTGTAATGCTGCTCCTCAGCTTTGAATTAGAAAGAGAAACCCAAACAAAAATATCACCCAACATATATCTACTTCCGTATCATTTATGTTGAATATTCAAACTGGGTAAAAAGGGATGGGGGGTGGGATTCGCAAATGTATAGCTACGCTATTAATAAAATAAGACTTAATACATAAAATTAATCAATGTCTACTTATTTTCAGGCTTGTGAGCGTTCAGCTTTTTTTGCGTTCAGCGTTCCGTGCGTTAAAAAAAAATTAGCGTTCCGTTCAATGTTTTTGCGTTCAGCGTTCCGTTAGCGTTCAGCGTTCAAATATTTAAAAAAGAATTTCCCAAAAAAGTAGTACGTCCGTAGAGATGACGTTTTTTTAGAGAAAAGAATTTCGCGAAAAAAGTTATGCGTAGTGATGACGTTTTTTTTTTGTTTTAGAAAAGAATTTCCCAAAAAAGTACTGCGTAGTGATGACGTTGTTTTTTGAAAAGAATTTCCGAAAAAAAGTAATGCGTAGTGATGACTTTTTTTTAAAGAAAAGAATTTTCCCAACAAAGTACTGCATAGTGATGACGTTTTTCCGAAAAAAGTCCAAGAAATGTTTGGAAAAATTGAACAACTGAACGCAAAACTCTTTTTTTTT
>CP045893.1:8164756-8181247 GCA_013387185.1 Caligus rogercresseyi
CTGAACCCCCCTTGAAGGAATCATCATCTCATCCATAGAATTGTGCTCTTCAGGTATCACCTGCAGGCGTTTCTCTCTGTATGACTCAAGCCATGGTCTGAGTTTCCAGAGTTTGCCCCTCTTTTTAGTCTCTGACACTTTGAATTGTTCACAAAATGTAATGTTGTCAAAAGAGATTGAATCTGTTGCGGGGCATCACATCAGCAACTGGGGAGTGCCGCGTATCTGTCTCCCAATACATACGGGTTCCAGCTATTTGGACCAAGCCTATCTCAGGTATATGCCCAACATTTTCTGTATTTCCTTGATTGGTGTTCACAGATCTTCCATTACTTTGAACGCTGTACTCATTTGTATGGGTTGCCAGAGCTTGAATCATGTCTTCTGAGACAAACTTTTCAAAGTACTGCAGTGGTGTGTGGAGGACAGTTGCATTATCTGTGAGAGCTGGACCAAAAAATCAGTATTGGGACTGATGAAATCCTTTTTTTGCCAGCGATATCTGTCACGGGGCTTGATATGTTCATTTGATTGGGCTCAATGTCCAATCTCCTGGCTGTGCAATCAGGGGTTTCCTGGTTTTCTTTGTCCACACAGGCATCGTTATCTGACTCCTCATCCCTCGCATCAGTGTCGCCAAACTCTATGTCCACATCACTCTCTCCATTTTGGACCATCTCAATCACATCCGTCATACTGTACCGAGGAATAATGTAATCTAATATAAGGCTAGAATGTATAATCATGTGTAGTTTAAAGTTATATAGAAAAATATGTAAAGGAAGGTCCTCTGAAGAGGTTCCTCTCAAAACAGGGATATTTTGACTACCACATTCACCCAACGTTGTAATATTGCAACACTTACAAAACAAGCTCTAAATAAAATGAATTTTTACATTTTCTACAATGAATACATATGGACACGTTCTAGACACTGTAATAAACACAAAAAGTATTTAAAGCATTTTACTTACATCAATCAGATAAATCCAGTCCAGTAAATGAAGGGGTTGATGCTCTCTCAAAAATCTGGAGGTTGTGTGACTTCTAGACCTGAGGGCAGGCCTTATATACAAATGTGTGACCCAATAGCTTTCTGAGACTGAACAATAGGACCAAATGAGTATGTAAATGTGGTTGAACCAAAAAAAAAAAAAATTTTTTGGGGGGATGCAAAAATTGTTGTAAATCTGCAACAGTGGGTCTTACAGGGTTAAAAAGAATCCCAAGTTATCTTTAGATTAACTACTTTTCTCCTATTGTGCTACGCCCCTCTCTTCTGGAAGAAATCCCGCTGAATGCCTTCTCTCTCGTCAAGTCCGAACACGCCTCGTCGGGTACCTCCAACAACTTTGCCGCCACAAAAACAGCTTGGGAAGAACATGCCTGTCTGGTGCCGGAATTACCAATGCAAAGGCCCAAAGCGGATTCCAGGCACTACAATTGAAACTTTAGGCAACGCCCTATAGAGAGTGCAAATAGGGTCGGAGCCTAAAACAAGGCATATTAATCAATTATGTATATATATAATTTGCAATATAAAATATGGAAGAGGTGTACGAAAGTAGAACCTTGCCAAAAGGTCTTCCACAGTTAGCACATGGGCTGTCAAAGAAGATTTGGTTAGCCGGCACTTGTAGATGTGCAGTGAATTTCTTGTCGTCATCATGTATGTGAACTAACGATTCTTGAATATTCTTTTGCCATTGTTCAGGTAAGTCCATAAGATTTATGTAATATTTACATAACTATGTCTTCCTTCAAAATGTATTTATTATAATCCATTTTCAGGTGCCAGGGAGACTTTTTTCTTAGTCTATGCATAGAATCCTATGTATACCTTGCTATACATATAATGTCAGCCGGTAACCGGACTTTATGGAGACAGTGGACTATATGGAGACAGCTTTGTATCCTTATATTTTATGTCTCCATATAGTCCAAAAACGGACTATATAACGACAGCGAATTATTTACTAAGACAACTAGTTCGAACTCTTGTATATTAGCATGACGCATTAATATTTTTAAATAAATTATTCAATTGACCCAAAACGTTCAAAATGTCCACCAACGTTGTTCCTAATCGTGGAAGTTATTCGTCAGGAAGTCCAATCCCTGTTATGAAGTTTTTCAAAGCAGCCCTAAGTACGTTTTCCTCTTTCTTTCTCACTCTAAGCTGTTGTTATTTTCTTTATTTCTTTCCGTTGTCTTGCCTTGCCTTTTTCCTCTTCCGGTTCGAACTCCCAATATTATCGTTACGTTCATCATAACTATAAAATGAGATTAAATGACATGCAATCAAATATGTATAGCCTTTTCAACATTATTTAAGTAAATGCTAATTAAAGAAGGCCTCTGATGCATTATTTAACACATTTTATTCCTTGTTTTGCTCAAGTGTAACAATGATCTCTCCGATATTTGGGGTGTCCGATAGTTGGAACATATATGTCGCTAAATCTGTCTCCGTATAGTCCGTGTCTCCAAAAAGTCCATTTGGGGACTTTATGGAGAAAGTGATTTGATTGGCTGTCTCTAATTAGTCCACTGTCTCCATAAAGTCCGGGAACCTGTCAGCCACATCAGAATGTTGATTTCTCAAAAATGAATTTCAGCTCTCCCTCCTTCCTACCATGAGGATACTTTTTTCTTCCGAATATTGAAATCTACCAATACTGCAAGAATCGGCAATTTCGCATAAACAATTCCACCGATTGGATTTTCCTTTCAAAGAACTTTCGATACCAGAGGTAGATTTTTTTTTAATCTACCGAATCCATTCTCTGATGAATAATAATGATTGGTGATATGGGAGGACTTCCAAATTATAAGGATCAAAATCTATGAGAACAGATAATATATTTTGTGTCCCTAATGATATTATTCTTAGTTACTACATAGTTGTTCGCACATCGACAGCCGCGAGTGAAGTGAAATTTTATTGCAAACTGGGTTTGTTCACTCTCTTTTTATTCAATCATGTTCGAGATAAAATGGTCCCTAATTAATCATGTCGAACTGATGAGAGCCTCAACACTCTAATGGAATTAAGCCTTGCACAATATTAACCAAATACAAAAAAATATCAGGAAAACGATGCAAACCTAAAAAAATTAATATTGTAATTGTTGCGGCAGCCGGCTAATCCGGGTATTGGGATACTTGGGTATCAAGAAAACTTAGAAATAGAGCAGTTTTCAAAACTCACCAGACGGAACTCTTGAATGTTTGTGGGTTTGGGGGGAAAAGTTCCCTGTTGAAAACATCTGTTGTTTCTTTTGGATTGGCTAGACCTGGTTCAAAATCAGTATATAATGGAATTAAGGCTTATGTAGCAGAAAATAAAATCCGTTCCGACTTGGAACCATTGTTTTTTGAGTAGGGATGATTGTCCTTATTTTACAAATCTGGACCTTGTTGTCCAGGAAGGCTGTCAGCATTTAGAGGTAGATATTCTTATCGGAATGGACAGTTATCTTCGTATTGTAACTGGAAATTTGGTCAAACATCCATTTAAAATCAATGCTCCTGCAGCAATGGAAACCGTATTTGGCTTCATTGTCATGGGTTCTCAACAAGCATCACCCTCTCGAAAATCGAAGACCTTAGTTTCAAGGGACTTACAAACCAAAGTTGAGGATGATGGTTTGAATGAATTGGTTGAGAGGTTTTGGAATATGGAGTCCATTGGTATTTTGGATCATTCCAGACAGTTAGAAAAAGATGATTATTTAGCAATTAATTCATTTGATAGGTCCGTAACATTTGATAAACGGAGATATCAGTAGAGCTTCCATTTAAAATAAATGCTCCTGTTCTTGTCTCTAATTATAGCTCGGTTAAGCGCCAATTGTTAGGCCTTGAGCGTCGTCTTCGGGGGAACTCTTCCCTACAAAGAAGTACAATGAAGCTATGGCAGGATATGTGGATTCGGGATTTGCACGTAAGGCTACGCCTATAGAGATCGATGAATTTCGTGATGGTCCTCAATATTTCATACCTCACCATCCTGTAGTCCGAGAGGATAAGTTAACTACAAAAGTCCGTCCTGTATTTAATGCCAGCTTCCCCGATAAAAACGGGAAATCTTTAAACTCTTGTTTGTTAGCTGGGCCTAAAATACAACCCGATATTTGCTCAATACTTCTTCGCTTTCGATCAAACAAAATTGCCATTATGGCTGACATTGAAAAGATGTTTTGTCAGACAAAAATTCATCCTAAAGATTATAGGTTTCAGCAATATCTTTGGAGAGAAGAGTATTCTAAGGAACCTCAAATTTACATTATGACTTCTCTTATGTTTGGGGTGAGGTTTTCTTTTCCTTTCCTTTTCTTGCCATGAACGCTATTCGTCATCATGCCCAATCACCCATAGGTTGTAAATTTTCTTTGGCGTGTGACTCTATCTCAAAAAGTCTTTATGTTGATGATATTTGTGAAGGGACTCACGATGTTGAGTCTGCAAAAGTCCTTGTAAAAGAATTGAAAGACTTTTTTTCTAGTGGCGGATGGAATCTCACCAAATTCATTTCCAACTCATCCGAGTTCTTGAAGCATATTCCTCCAGAAGACAGCCTTATCAAGAGCTTTGTAGAGCTCAAGGATACTTCTTTAGATGGTTCCACTAAGGCTTTGGGGATCACATGGAGTGTAGAGGATGATAGCTTTGAGTATAAGTCTGCCATTGAGTTCTTGAAACCCCTATCTAAGTACTCAAAGCGAAATATTCTTAGTAAGGTTTCAAAGATTTATGATATATTTGGTTTTTATTCTCCATTTGTCATTCGAGCAAAAATACTTATTCAGTCCTTCTGGACTTTGAAAGTATCATGGGATGAGGAGCTGGATGAATCACATATCGCCAAGTTTAAAGTCTGGGAGAGGGAGCTTGAAGGCCTCTCAAAAATCAAGATAGATAGGTGTTTTTTACCTAAATTTAATGTTCGTACAACTGAACTACATGTATTTTGTGATGCGAGTGAACTTGCCTACGGATGTGTTGTTATTTTCGTTTTGTGAGTGACGGAGTAGTTGAGACAAAGTTTGCCATGAGTAAGGCTAGGGTAGCTCCAAAGGCCAGGATGTCTTTACCTCGATTAGAACTACTGGCTGCGTTACTTGGTGCTCGTCTTATTCGTTATGTATCAGATTCTTTTAAAAACACTCATATAAAAATTGAATCAATTTATTTATGGTCTGATTCTCAGGTGGCCCTTGCTTGGATCAAGAAACCGAGCTCCAATTGGAAAATATTTGTTGGGAATCGAGTTCAAGAGATCCATGAACTGGTTGGGAGCAATTGTTGGAATTATGTTCCGAGTGACCAAAATCCAGCTGATGTTATTAGTCGTGGGTGCTCCTTGGCTGCCTTGAGATCACATTCGTTATATTGGGATGGGCCGTCCTGGCTCTTGGACCCCGAAGATAAGTGGCCAAACAGTTTTATCATTCCTATTCAAAATGAATCTCTTGTTCAAAGGGAGACTAAAATTACGGTGAACGTAGTAGCCACTGAGAGGAATGAACTCTTGGAGAGGTTTGAGAGCTATTGGAAATTAGTTCGAGTAGTGTGTTGGATGAAAAGATGGATTGACAAAAGTAATCGTTGCTCGAGAATTTTGAGCGTTGATGAGCTGAAGGAGGCAGAATTTGTTTTGATGCGTGTCGTTCAAAAAGAAAGTTTCCCTCATGAATATGCTTCATTATCTGAGGGCATTTGTGAGTTGAATAATAGTCGACTTGCTCCGCTTCGCCCTATATGGGATCCATCTCGTCGATTGATTTTTGTTGGTGGTCGGTTACATAACGCATCTTTACCGGAAGAAGCAAAGCATCAAATCATTCTTCCAGGTTCGTCTTTGCTAGTAAAAAAATGGTATTATACCATCATCAGTTGTTTTCGCACTCATCCTTAGAAACAACTTTCACCAACATCCGACAACGATTTTGGATTATTGGTGGAAGGAAAGTTGTCTCTTCTGCCATTAGATCATGTCTTCCATGTAAGCATCAAAACACCAAGCCCTTAGAGCAAATTATGTCGACTCTTCCAGAAGAAAGAGTTCTTATGCAACCTTCATTTACGAATATTGGAGTCGATTTTGCTGGCCCATTCATGATTAGATATGAAGGCAGTACCTCAAAGTCTTATATATGTTTATTTACTTGCGCTCAAAGTAGAGCTGTGCACCTTGAATTGGTTCTAAAGATGGATGCTAATAAGTTTTTAGAAGCGTTTCGTCGCATGGCTAATAGAAGAGGGTTCCCTAAGGTCGTTGTTTCAGACAATCAAACTTCTTTCGTTAAGGCCTCTAAAATTTTGTCGTCTTCACTAATACGTGACTTCTGTACCCAATATTCTATCGACTGGCAATTTATTACTCCGAGAAGTCCTTTTAGAGGAGGATTTTATGAGAGACTTGTTGCGTCCGTCAAGGGACCCCTCAAGATAGTTTTGGGGAGAGCTCTTTTAACCTATGATGAAATGTATACAGTTTTGACAGATATTGAGTCTGCTATAAATCAGAGACCTCTGACTTTTTTGAGCTCTGACCCGCAAGATATGGAGCCTATAACTCCGGCTCATTTATGCCTTTTTAGGCCCCTTTCTATACTTTCAGATTTTCGTGGCAAGGAAGTGGATCTGAAAATTCGGTACAAGTATTTGAGTCGGCTTCGGGGACACTTTTGGAAAAGATGGTCCAGAGAATACCTCCACCGACTACAAACGCGTGGGAAATGGAGATCAAAGACGGACGATGTCGATGTCAATGATATTGTTCTCATCTCGGAGGAAAACACATCTCGCAGTGAATGGCCCTTAGCTCGAGTGGTGGAGCTAATGAAGGGTCGTGATGGCAACATTCGGACTCTTAAGTTAAGGACCGCCAAAGGAAAAATTCTCTCTCGTCCCATTCAAAGACTGCACCTATTTGAAAAATATTTTTGTTAAAATGAATTTTTCAAGGTTGGGAGTGTTGCGGCAGCCGGCTAATCCGGAGCCTTCTTAACCTCATGTACATAGATACTTTGTGTTCCCCCTTTTTGTTTTCATATTTTACTCAGTGTGTGCTGAGAGCTTGTACAGGAGAGTTATAGTATCTCATAGTTATTGAAAATTCCATAATAATAAACTTCCATTTTCAACCTCATTCGTCTTCGTTATTCGGAATCTGGAGGGTTATTTATTGGGAGTTATCCACTAACGGAGGAAATCGGCGCACATTCAACAGTAATATATAATTTAGTTATATCTCTATGATGCAAACTCAGAATCACTCATTAATGGTGGAGGCTTTCTTGAGCTCAATATAAAAACGCTCTTGGAGCACCAAAGAAATAGTTCATAAAAATAAATACATTTAGTTTTCTGCCAAAAAGCAAATCCTGAACCCTGGCCTATTCTTATGTTCTATTGACTAATTTTCAGTGCATAAAATAAGCGATAAACGATAATTTTAGCTTAAATTTAACTTTTTTAATCACTCATTGGTAGCTCCCTTTAACGATTAATTTAAATGAGACTCTTTTATGCGGTTTCTTCTGTATTTCTTTTCTTTTTTAACCAGAATAGTATATGCTTTTCCCATCCCCATGTCCGTCCTGTTGTTTTACTCTGAAAACTACCACCTTCCCCCGGGAAACAAGTGTCATGTCAATGCAAGTTTATCGTTTTTGTGATCGCAAGTAATAAAAAAATATACAGATATCCTTAAACGCAAGTTTAGTTTTGACTTTAGTGCTATGAAAAAACCTTATCGTAAAAAGCACTGATAATTTTAAAGATTTAATGCGCATCCAAATGAATGCAAGTATTAGTGGCAAAAGCAAAATAAATGAAAAATACTTTAATATTACATTTATTTCAGTATTTTATTAGAAGGTGCATTTACTAACGATATACGAAATAATCCAAATTTGGGTATCTTTTTAAAGATTTTATTATTTGAAAAATAAATATATATATATATATTCCAATAAAATGACCGCAAGAATAAATAATGCCTCAGTCCAATCGAATAAAACGAAATAATATAAGGAGATGTGAGCAGGATGGCAGCTCAGCTCTCTCTCTCTTTCTCTAAGGATGTTTATCAAGCTCATGTTCTTGAAGCGCTTTCCTTGATACAAAAATGGCAAGACATGTTTTGCATAGGAAAAGACCTCTTTTTTCTTTGGATGGGCTCATTTTCGACTTGGGTCCTATTTTGGGTCGAGGATGTGCAACATCATGGTTGGATGGATGTTTCTTCCATCTGTAGGTGGTGGTGATTGGAGATAATTATCATTGGGCTCTATTTTGACCTGAAATTCCCTGCTTGGTGGTGACTCCGAAATGTCTTCTATCAGGGAAACGGGAGTCGAAAAGATCACAGAGGGCTTCTTTTCCTCTGGGGATCCTTGGTTACTCTGTGAGGCACTTTCGTGCTTACTATTTTCTTCGATTTCATGCTCCATAGGAGTCTCGTGTCGTATCTGAGGAGCCTTTGGTCGCTTTCTCTTGCGAGAGAGTGGCTTAGGAGAGGACCTCTCTTCTCACTCTCGGAAAATTGGGCATTAGAAAATGAGGGAATCGGGGAACTCGGATCCGTTGAGGGGGTGAAGTCTTCTACTTCAGATATAACAGTAGATGACGGCTGACAACGGACTCTCTCGGAGGAGCCTACAAAATGAAGAAGAAAAAACTAATAAATTGCCAGGATATCTAGCAAATGAGCGTACAGAAAATGTTTATCCATTTTAAAATTGGCTTGGTCAGACGCTCGCCGGTGAGCACAGCAGTTGGTGACGTCAACGAAAATATATTACATTAAGACTCATCACTCTACTGATGTAAGCATAAAAAGCGGATGAATGATAGTAAAATCTATGATATAAATAAACTCCGTTAAATATCTATATAATGAACGTGTGAACCATAGCAGTGACGAGTCTTACTTTATCTAAAATTAAAATATAACAAATGACGTCACAATCTTATGTTATCGTTGAGGAAAAAAGCAATACAAAAAAAATAAAGGGAGTGAAAATTCATATATAATATATATTTTTCCATGAAATAGGAAGTCATTTTATTTCATGATAAAAATATCTCGCTCACTCTTTAGTTCTTTCTGTGTCTGTCTTACCACAACATTGGAGCGTAACAGGACTAGCACCCCCCAGACAATCACCCCCTGGACTAGCACCCCCCGTGCCAATCACCCCCGGACATTTACCCCCCGTTAGTAATATTTCTTATCTCTTAAAGTCCACTTATGAAGTTAACTATGTTTCCAGCTATTAACAAAGGTGACGTCACTGGTAAACCACTTTCTTGATCTCCTTTTCCAATGCTTGCGAAGACTAATGGGGACTTGATTATCTTAAAAAAAGCCACAGAACACGTTTTCGGGTGTGAAAAAATTAATATAACAGATTGAGAATAAAATTTATATGTCAACTTATTTGAGTGGACGAGTTTTTGATCATAGTCTTCGATTTAGGACAAGTGGTTCCTTGATGAAATCTTAGAAAATAGCTTAGGACCTATATGAGATAAATAAGATATCTTGAGTTGATAGGTTACAAACTGTATGATTGTCTAGTTGTACATAAGTAGCCCAGATGTAAGGTCTAAGACACTAAATTTGCAAATTTATGTACATTTAATTTATACAGATTCCAATTCTAAAGGACTGGGACTGCGTACTAACCAGTGACGTCATCTTAGTTAATAACTAGAAAACATAGTTAGCTTTATAAGTGGACTTCAAGAGATTAGAAATATTATTATGGGGGTAAATGCCCGGGGGTGATTGTCTGGGGGGTGATTGCCCTAGAATCACATTGGAGACCATAAAAAACATGTCGATATTCTGCGCTACCATACATGCTTAGGCAATCTATTTTCTCTAAGGAGTGGTCTCAAGAGGCCTTGTTCTATTAATTGCACCGCTGTGGTTATCATGGCAAGATTGTGACGAGACATGTTATACAAGAATAAAAGTTCTAGATAGGCTCATCGTCGTTGAATCACTTTTTGTTGCATTCATATTTTATGACACATCTTAAACAAATATTTTTAAATTAACTCTATTATAATTCTAAATATGTTTTAGTGGATATCCAGCTAGTTACCTATGAACACGAAAACATACATACACACTTAACCCTAACCAGGCCGGGTTATTTTGGCTCCTCTATAGCCGGGGGGGGGTGGATTCCACCCCCCCCTCAGATCTCGGCAACGGAGCGACGAAAATTTGTGAATTTGGCACACAACTAGGTCTTCCACTATGTAAACCACACGAAATTTCATCACCATAGAACAAAGGTTTTTTTAATTATGCATGTTCATTTATTCAAATATGCAAATTTGCATCAAAATGTGATCTTTCATACACATAACAGAAATTAATGCCACTAACATCAATCTTTAGCATTATTACATCATAGTATCATACTGATATATCATACATGTCACAGAACAGGTAAATTAATTTGCATACAGTAATTAATTATGCAAATTAGTCGGTATTTATGCATATTGTATGCTATGGGAAGTTCACGTTTTGGCACGCGGACGTTCGCAAAATGACCTGCCGCGCCGTAGGGGTAGGTCCGATTTTTTCGAAAATGGTATCAAAAGATGCGCAATACTTCAATCTTAAAAGTCATAAAATTTTAGCGCGTAAACTATTTTTTTTCACGAAAATATCCCAGAAAAACCGGAGGGGGGGGGTGGATTCCGCCCCCCCCCCCCCGGCCTGGTTAGGGTTAAGAATTACTCACTTGAGCATCGAGGACATTTCCATCGCTGTTCCTTAAGGATGTTGATCTCTGACTTTGCAATATTAATACATATTGGATGATACCACTCGTCGCAGAAGTCCATCCAATCATGCGTCCCTTTTCTGGCTGTCGGCAAATGCAATAGAGAGGAGCCGGAGGAACGGGAATCCTCTGTTGAAAGAGATCACAGTCATTAGACCTTGTATAATTAGTCTAGATTCCTCGCTTTTTTTAAACAAGATTTTTTTGATAGATCGCCTTGAGTAAAATAAAGTTATTCCGAGTGTACATAACTAATCAAAACTCAGCTTTCAAACGAGCTATTTTGAACTGAGATATTAACAAAATGGATATCAAACTAGAGCGTGTGGCAGTTCTCCTGGCGCTGGAAACAGAGTCCAGGACATCTACATGGCCGAGAATGTGGTTAAACCTTGTGTACAAGGTAAAGACCTCAATTGAAAGTCTGGGTCTGGACGACCAACCATCATAGAGCAAAAGGCAGTTATTGTGGCCACAATTAGGGGAACACCCACTACATCCTTTTCATGAAGGCCAAGGCCATAAAAATGCATAAAAGACAGTTTTACGAGCTTGGAAGGATGCTAACCTGAAGTTTATGTTCCTCGGTGCCATAACTATTTTCTGTATAAATAAATCCATAAATTTTATGTTTTTACTAAATTATTTAACCTTTCATTTTGGCCTTGTTTTTCCACGTTTTTTAACACTATATATTAAAAATATCACAGGGAAAAAGCTCAGACAATAATATCATAAAAGCAGTGCCCTTATTTCCTATAAAATTTGATTGGCAGTAAAGTTGATGTGTCCTTCATTGATATTATGAAAGACACATTAAACCCCTTTTTACTTCGATTATGTTCTATGGAATTGCAGTATCCGTGTATATATCAATAATAATTATTGTGTTCAAATTAGTCCATCGAACATTGGTCCATAAAATTGGTCCACTTAACCTAGGTTAAAATTAATCGATTGGAATCATGTTAAAAGTGGTTCGTGGGCAATAAGTCACTCGGAACCATCGAAAGTAGGATAAAATTAATCCATCTAACTCATGTTACAAATGGTCCATCGAACATAAGAATAAGTCATTCGAACCAAAATCAGTTCATTGGACCTAAAATAAGGCCATCGAAGCTAAGAAAACCCATTAATATAATTATAAATGTCACTTTTAACAAAAAATAAATATAAATGTTTTCGAACGCAATAATATTTTGGGTATTTAAATTCGTTTTCCTTGTTTCTTACTCTTAAGACTTATGACATAGACTTATGACATATGAGCAAAAGGTACAATAAAGTGCCTTAAATCCGTTTGTACTCATTTACCCATTCTTCTTTTATTTAAAATAATCATCCACTGAATGAAATCCACTCTATTTTTCCTTTTGAGATCTTTACACTTTACTTACGACTATTTGATCAAGCAATATCATCAAAGAGGCACAGAGATCACTCAAGAGTTCTATATTGGAGCTGTCCGAAATAACAACTTCCCCCGTGTAGAGAAACCGCAAGAGACAGTCAAGTGTGTAGACATCGGTATCCTGGAAATAAGGTTAGTGTTTAATAATTGATAATTGGAGGGAAGTTCAGTAGTTAAATCACTCAACTTAAGAAGTCTTTTACAGTCATTTTAGCTCGGCAAAAGAAGTATATTAAGGCTACGCAAAGTTTTTTTGGGCTATATATATATTAGGGCTGTCAAAATTGCTCAAAAATGACATTCGAAATTTCGTTTGAAAAAATCACGAATTCGAACTATTCGAATATCACTTTAGCCAATCAGATTACGCTGTAGTCCTACAGTATCAGATTACAGCACATACGGTATGAGCTTAAAGCGAGAGAAATCACGAACAGTCAGAGGCTCATTCACAAAACGATGGAGGCGCTTGTACCGCGGGAGTGTTTTTTTATCATTCAAATATTAATTTGTCGCTTGTACCGCGGGAGTATTTTTATCACATTCAAATATCAATTTGTCGCTTGTACTGCGGGAGTATTTTTTTACATTCAAATATTAATTTTCACGTTCGAATTTGCTTTTTGGAATATTATACGAACTTCGAATATTCGTTGACAGCCCTAATATATATATATATATATATATATGTGTGTGTGTATGGAGTACCTTCCAAACTATAATAATAGGATATAATTTAGAAATGTGTACATCAAACAATTGTTTATTAATATATATTTATGATATTATTGATAAACTGATTAATGTATGTAGTTTATTACTTCTAGCTCACAACCACTTAAGCTAATGAGTAATAGCAATACTGTCTTCAAAATGCGGCATGGTCATAGATCAACAAGTTATAGTGAAGGCTTTTTGTCCCATAAAAGAGCAAGGCTGGACTCAAGTTCACCTGAAGAGTAATCCAGAGTTTGTCTTGGGGTTTTTGAAGCATTGCAATCAGGGGGGACACTTTGAGTAGAATGGATTGATTGGTATGGCGGCGAGCTCCGTTCTGACAAATGAAGACTAAATCCGACGTGGACTCTGAGCTGTAGGAAAAGCTCAGGGCTTCTTCCAAGATCTTTTCCTCATGTCCCTTGCGATTGATTGTGAAATTAACGTCCATCCCTCTCGACAACAATGGAAGAAGGATTTTAAAAAACTTTTTGAGATCTTAACACCGATCTCTACTGGATAGATATAAACAAAACAAAACCCTATTTTTGGCCAAGGTCTGTATTGTTTTTGGACCTTGTTTTTGGCTCTAATAAAAACATAAGGGATGTGCACCTAAGTCCAATCACTTTAGTGTATGGTAACAGTTTCTTTTAATATTTTAATTACATGTTAAAACATCATTTAAACTATATAAAGCATAGCTTTTTTGTATAATTAAAAATACGTATAAAAAAATAAAATGCATATTTTACTGTAGTCCTTAAATATTTAAGTGTAGTTGTTAATTGAAGCTGACTGAAATTACATACACTACCTTCAGCTTACTTTTTCATTTACAAATAAATGTTTCTGTCTCTATGTTTTCTAATCGACAGCTGTTTTTCTCTTCTATTCATATTGATACAAAGATCTTTATATCTCTATGTTTCTATTGATATTAGGAAGAAATGGACCAGGAAAATATGGACTAGGAAGAAATGGACCAGGAAAGAATGAACCAGGAAGGAATGGACCTAGGTAGAAAAGGAGAATTATGACTCATGGAAGAAATGGACCCAATACATAGGTAGGCAAGTTTTTAGTGGAATGTATCTAAGTATTGTACAAATACTATTTCTTAAATAACTGAGTATATAATGACATAGAATGATTTTATTTTTAAAATTTTAGATAAATAATCTCTTCTTTGTGTCAATTATAGTTCAAAATCTCCTGAATTATGGTAATGATACGTATTGTTTTTAATATAAAACATACCGATGTTAGAAGCACTCTAAAAGTAAATGCATAAAGAAGAAGAAATATTTGCCTAATTTCGGGCGCGATTGTTATAAATGGAATTTGAAAGGATAGAGTGAGGGGTGACGTCAGAGTCAACAATAATAAAATGAAAGAGCCTCCAATGATCCGAGTCGAGTATTCAAACTTTGCAATCCGGCCAAATGAGGCACCTCAACACATACAGACAATGCCTTGGACCCCCTCGAGTCAGTCGCCTCCCTTCCAGAAAGGCACCAAATTGCCGCCCTCGTCTTCGTTAAAGGAGTCCCATCCCTCGTCTCCGTTTTAGGATTTCCCATCCTCATCTTCGTGAGGATGTTATAGTCCTCGTCTTCAGGAAAGGGCCCCTCCTACCCATCACCTCTCCTCCATATTGAAGACTTGTTCCTCTTAGTGGAAATCGCTAACGAACTCATCAGTCCTGTATTTCTATTAAAGAAGCCTCATGATTACCTAATGAACCTAGCTCCATGGTAGTCCAAAATGACTTGAAGATCATCAAATTCCGGATGAAAGAGCCATGAACATCAACTCTTCTTCCTATTATATCTATTCAAAAGGAGAATCGAGAATATTTAACTTCGCTACGATGTTAATTTATTTTCACGTCCATTATATTAGTTGGTCCCTTTTCGTGAGTGAGGAAAAAGAAGCGCTCTGGACACGAAATCTTTCCGTGTGCCATTGAACTGAGCAATATATCTGAATCATTAGTCAATATATTAACTAATAAAAATCTGAACAATACCCATGTAGCATTAGTAAATATATAAACAATTAAAATATATGTATATATACTTCTCACCAAATTAATTTTTTAACAATTTTGTCCGGAGGGAGTATTATGGGGATGATTCGACTTTCCAGGAAAGGACAAAGCAAACTCGGGGGACGTCTAGAATAAAGGGAAAGTATTTGGCCGAGTCTAGGCAGAGATTTTATTTCGTCCTAGGAACGCAGACTCGCCAGTTCATTATCCGGGAGGACAACCGAAAATTAAAAAAATTCAAGCTTTTTACAGGGAGTGGGTAGAGACCTATGAGAGGTGAGTAAAAGGGTAGACGGCCTTTTTCAGAAAATACTAGTGAAAGCACATCCACATGTTTTTGGTTGCAGTAGCACCAAGAAGGGTCCGAAAAGCCAACGTCTCTAATGACCAATCCCTCCAGAAAAGTAGGGAAATTAAATTGGGGAACCTTAGACTTTTTTTAAATGCTCATTTTTAATCTCTAGTAATATTGAAATTATGTTTGTTTTACAATTTAGCAAATTTTGAATAAATGTATTGTCAATTTATATACATGAATTATTTCATGAGTATAAGTAGAAAATAATAATAAGGCAAAGGTTTTTGAGGTCCTTTAAGATCTCTTGACATTCTCCAGATTAGACTTTGAATAAAATTTATAGGACGGAGAGATCATTAGCGATTCCACTAAGAGGACAAGTTCTTCAATATCAAATGATGGTAGGAGGGCCCCTCCTGAAGACGAGGACTATAACTCCTCTCACGAAGACGAGGATGGGAAATCCTATACAGAGACGAGGATGGAAGTTCTAATCAAAGACGAGAGAAGGGATTCCTCTCATGAAGACGAAGGATTGGACTCCTTTCGAGGACGAGGGATGGGACTCCTTTAACGAAGACGAGGGGCGGGAATTTGGTGCCTTTCTGGAAGGGAGCGACTGACTCGAGGGGGTCCAAGGCACTGTCTGTATGTGTTTGAGGTGCTTTGCATTCGGCCGGATTGCAAAGTTTGAATACTCGACTCGGATCATTGGAGGCTCTTTCATTTTATTATTGTTGACTCTGACGTACCCCTCACTCTATCCTTTCAAATATCCATTTATAACAATCGCGCCCGAAATTAGGAAAATATTTCTTCTTCTTCTTATATGCATTTACTTTTAGAGTGTCTTCTAACATCGGTATGTTTAATATTAAAAACAATACGTATCATTTACCATAATTCAGGAGATTTGAACTATAATTGACACAAAAAAAGATTATTTATCTAAAATTTTAAAAATAAAATCATTCTATGTCATAATACTCAGTTTATATAAGAAATAGTATTTGTACAATACTTAGATACATTCCACTAAAACTTGCCTACCTATGTATTTTGGTCCATTTCTTCCATGGTCCATAATTCTCCTTTTCTACCTTGGTCCATTCCTTCTGGTCCATTCTTTCCTGGTTCATTTCTTCCTAGTCCATATTTTCCTGGTCCATTTCTTCTGGACACCGTTTCT
>CP045893.1:8181347-8212964 GCA_013387185.1 Caligus rogercresseyi
TCTAAATCTAGTTTTCTATGAAAAACCGGTGCTATAGAGTTAAAAATGAATTGCAAAGGGTTTTGAAAAGATTAAATTTGATGTAGAGGCAATGATATTTGAGTGAACACTGATACCGTCGACAAGAATTGTGTGATGACGTCATTTTGGTATTTTGCATATAAAATTTTTCTAAAGGCTAAATCACTATGAAAAGCGGGTGTTAAAGAGTTGAATTAATTGCAAAGGAGTAACAAAGATTAATTTGATTACAAGTATAAAAATTTGCGTACACGTAATAAACAACAGAATAATTTAATTTTTTGAAGAAAAAAAAACTATATTCCCGCGAGAAACTCCACAGGCCAACCGCAAGTTCACATTTAAATACCCAGGGATTTTAAAAATCCAGGGGATTCTCCTCTGGATATTATATACTAAGCATATATTCTTATTAATGTATCACAACACAAAATATTGCTCATTTTTTGTTATTAGTCGTTTCATATGCATGGGTACAAACACGTCATATAGATTGATTACACATAATTACTTCTCGTTTGACTGTTAAAAATGTCCCGGAATAATCACTACAGATGAATATTCGTAGAAATGTATCGATTGGCCTGCTTACTAATTGCAAGTCAATCTGCCATATCTTATCTTACATACCACGCAGCAGTTTTTTAATTGAAGTCTGCCTAACCTGCCGGCATAGGCGGTAGGCAGAGGAATTAAAATCAAAATCATTGACTGAGTCGTCATTTTCTTCCTCCTTCATGCTACAGAATTGTAATTCTTGCGGTATATTTTTTTTCTTGCCGCGCTTATATTAACTTTGATAAACTACCACTGCTGATAGCGGTAGATCTTAAGGTGAGAGCGAACCTATTCATATCAAACCTTTGATTGTCACAAATAAATTGCATCCCATGCCGTAATGATTTTTCCTGTGTAATGTCTCGAAAATGTTTATGCTGGGAAGAAATATTTTACCTATCTTCTAACGAGTAACTTTCTTTCCCCGACGCAAATATCTTGACAAAAACCAGTGGTGTTCCCTAACGCGCGTGCGAGTAATATATTACTTTGTGATATTCCTGCGCCAATAACTAGAAAGAACAAACATATTAGATATTACTTTCAAGTAACTAATATGTAATATCCTAGTTACATATTACTTTCGTGAAAAAAATATTCGACAGGCATTTTGATGAAAATTTATGATCTGTGAATGTATGTGACGTCACCCAATGGACATAATACTGCTTATTAATAAAATTAAAAATGCCGTCAAGTATTGATATTTAAGACACGGATTTCCATTAGACCCAACACACAGAACAACCTTTTCGTTATTTATGGAGATTTTATCGTAAAGAAAATAAGTTCCTCAAAGCCCTCGTGCCCGCATGTCGATTGGGGCTTTTAGGATTGAAACCCACCGCCAATCCCAATTCGGAATGAGAGGAACCCTAATTTACAATATTATACACCCCAATTTCTCGGTGCCGCCTGCTGATATAGGCTTTTATTTAGGGTTGAAACCCACGCCAACTCTGGCAAGGTATAAGAGGAGTCCTTACTTTTAATCGATACACCCCAAGCCCTCGGGTCCCCCTGCCGTTATGGGCTTTTATTAGTGGTTGAAACCCACCGCCAACTCTGGCAAGGTATAGAAGGAGTCTTACTTCAATCTCATACACCCAAGCCTCGGTCCCGCCTGCGGTTATGGGCTTTTTTTAGGGTTGAAATACACCGCCAACTCTCGTTAGGTATAAAGGAGTCCTTACTTTCAATCTCAACACTCCAAGCCCTCGGGTCCCGCCTGCCGTTATGGCTTTATTTAGGATTGAAACCCACCGCCAACTCCCTTTAGGTATAAAAGGAGTCCTTAGCCAAGTTTGGCGTGGGTGTCAACACTAAATAAAAGCCTATATCAGCAGGCGGGACCGGGGCTTTGGGGTGTATGAGATTGAAAGTAAGGACTCCTCCTATGATAGAAGCATAGGTTTAATTATCCAACCCAGCCCTCGGGTCCCGCCTGCTGATATAGGCTTTGATTTTAGGGTTGAACCCACCGCCAACTCTGGCAAGGTATAGAGGAGTCCTTACTTTCAATCTCATACACCCCAAGCCCTCGGGTCCCGCCTGCGGTATGGGCTTTTGATTTAGGGTTGAAACCACCGCCAACTCTGGCAAGGTATAAGAGGATCCTTACTTTTCAATCTCATACACCCCAAGCCTCGGTCCCGCCTGCTGATATAGGCTTTTATTTAAGGGTTGAAAACACACCGCCAACTCTGGCAAGGTATAAGAGGAGTCCTTACTTTCAATCTCATACACCCCAAGCCCTCGGGTCCCGCCTGCTGAATAGGCTTTTATTTAGTGTTGAAACCCCCGCAAACTCTGGCTAAGGACTCCTTTTATACTAAAGGGAGTTGGCGGTGGGTTTCAATCCTAAATAAAGCCCATAACGGCAGGCGGGACCCGAGGCTTGGAGTGTTGAGATTGAAAGTAAGGACTCCTTTTATACCTACGAGAGTTGGCGGTGTATTTCAACCCTAAATAAAAGCCCATAACCGCAGCGGGACCGAGGGCTTGGGGTGTATAGATTGAAAGTAAGGACTCCTCTTATACCTTGCCAGAGTTGGCGGTGGGTTTCAACCCTAAATCAAAGCCTATATCAGCAGGCGGACCGACTAAGGGCTTTGGGTTGGATTAAACCTATGCCTCTCATAATGTGAAGTCATTTTGTAAGTCTTTGAATTCACCCACTTTATCATGTTTGAGCTATGTGCATATATATAATATTATCTAAAAAGCAAAATTATATGAGTGCAAACTAGGTTTGTTGAATTGAATTTTACAAATTTTTTTGAACGCCTTTACTTATTGTTTTGGAATGCTCAATAAAGTGTATATTAAAGTAGTATATTACTTATGTGAAATAATAACTAATATTGAAAAAGTATAAAACTACGCAGTAAAATAGTATATTTCTTAAAACTTTCAAAGTAATATTGGACCAACTCTTTCTTCTCATGAACTTATCGCTTTATTGTTGTTATTATTGTGTACGACTAATTTACGTTTATAAGCCGAAATATTCGCTATATTAAGTACACTTTAAGTTACATGTACTGTTATTTTTGGTATCTAGAAGAAATGGACAGTAAAATAAGGCCTAGGAAGAAATGGACCAATGTAGAAAAGGAAAATGATGACTCATGGAAGAAATGGACCAAATACACAGATAGGCAAGTATTGGAATGGAATACACTAAGTATTGTTTAAATACTATTCTCATATAAATTGAGTAAATAATGACATAAAATGATTTTATTTTTGCAATTTAGATAAATGCTCTCTTTTTATTGTCATCTGTAGTTAAAAATCACCCAAATTATTGTAAATAACACGCATTGTCTTAAGTAACGAACATACCGATGTATATGCACTCAAAAAGTAAATACCTAAAGAAGAAGAAATGTATGCCTAATTTCGGACGCAATTGTAATAAATGGAATATTTGACTCTAGGACAACCACCCCCCAGACAATCACCCCTCGTTAGTAATATTTCTTATCTCTTAAAGCCCACTTCAGAAGTTAACTATGTTTTCTAGCTATGAATAAATGTGACGTCACTGGTTAGCACGAAGTCACAGGTCTTAAGAATTGGAATGTGTATCAATTAAACGTGCATATTTTGCAAATTTTGTGTCTTAGACCTTATATCTGGGCTATCTAGACTAGACTGGCACAACTAGAAAAATCTTACAACTTGTAATCTAGCAACTCAAGATCTCTTATTTATCTCATATAGGTCTCAAGCTATTTTCTAAGATTTCATCAAGAGATCTTGAGTTGATAGGTTAATAGTCATTTTCGGAAGGGACAAAGGACAAACAGCAACTGCACACTGTCTTTTTTGCTTTTAAAATATTGAAGCCATTTTTTAGTAAGAGTAAAATGCACTAATGATAATTTGAGTAGGGATGTTATTTATCTAGTAAAAGTGATTTGTTTATGTTTTCCGGCAGACGTGACGTCACACGAAAAATATTTCGGAACCTAAGTTTATACATTATGAAACGGCGGGGAGTTGGTGTTTTCTTCATAAGTGGACTTTTATACTGCGAAAAAATTATCTCACAAGACTATTTATTTGCAAATTCCTCGAAAAATTATGAATGTTTTGAGCCTGACTTTTTTTATTCAGCTGTTACACAGGCAGTTCTTACGACGTAACTCTGCCTATAATAATATAAGTAAATAAATATAAATCTCAAGTGCAGTTTTATCTCTATGTTGTCGTTTATAACTTTTCAAAGTAATTTTGACTTAAATTATATATTTAGTAAATTGGTGAAAATTGACTGATCTTAAGATTGGACACAATTTTCTTTAAAATATAACCAATACCGGCCGTAGATTTTATCTACCAAATCCCCAATCCTAAGAGAAAAAATAAATCATAATGATATTGTTAATTTTGATATATATATATATATATATAATATAACGGACTTGTTGATTTATCTTTTATTTATTGTAGTTTGCGAACGATGAACGACGAAAGACAAGAAAAATTCCTTGTCGTTCGTTTTTTTGCCGCCAAAAAAAAAGATTTTTCATTTTCATGGTAAAATTTTTTTACTAATATTTTTTTTCGAAATGGCGAGAAATAAATCATTTAAAAAATAACATATATAATGCATATATATATCAACAATAAAACACATAAACGATTCAGATAGTGTATGTAAATATTTGGTGAAGAAAACAGAAATGCAGTTTATTGGACTCTAGACAGAAGAAGCATGCCCAGTAAGATATCCATACTCACTAATAAAAATACAGTAAATATTCCTTCTAACTCCGTACACAATGGTTAATGAAATAGAAGTATATAATAAGTAGATGTTTTTTTTACCTTTTTAATCTTTTATCCGAACGCTAAACTATTAAATTTATTTTCATAACGCCAAGGCTTTTTTGTCGCGGTAAGGAAAAAAGGTTGAGGAGCCATTAGATTCGTATGAAATGTTATACCAGGGATGTCAAAAAATTCTTACACGTAATAAAAACGTTATAAATTAAGGTTGCGTGAACCAATTTCAAAAAATTTAACGCAAGCTGAAAGTAAAGATACAGTTGATCATTTTTTATGTAAATATCTTCTTCCTCACTCGTAAGATGAGCGAGCAGCATAACAATCCGAACAAGATTGCAGGGGTGCTCTTTGCGGGCATAATCCCGACGGAGATGGCCTTCACGCTGAACGTGTCCCGCCCCACTTTGAACTATTATTTTTGATACTGAAATCATTGTTGGAATATTCACTGTATTTTGTTCTTCATTTCGCAGACGGAGATGTGAAAGAAATACCAACACAATACTTTTATAGGATTTTCCAAACATTCAATTTCCTCTACTCAAAATGAGCCGTGGAGTAATAGACGGGGTCTCCCTTGTGTTGCTTCAGGAAATGCTTGGAGCGTGTTTCTCTTGTTTTGAATACCCCTGAACACTTTGAACACTTGAATCCATCCGTTAAAAAGTGACGAGCCTCGATGTGACGCTTGACGTTCAAATGCCTCAAGGAGCTGTAGGAACATTTGAGGCAGTTGTACATGCTGTTGGAACCTCGGGGAGAAATGTATTTCATGAGTTCGGCGTCCAATAGTTCTGTAAGGAAATGGTTAGGAAAACAAGGTTAGGTGGAAGGTGCGACACATTCTGATGCATGGATGACTAATATACCAATTGACTACTATATTATTTGTTAATCATATAGCTTGAAAGTATTTGTGTAAGAACTTTTATAAAGGAGACAAATGTTGATTAACTCATATTTAAAAAAGGAAGCGGGTGGGCTTAATGACTAAGCTTGTTCAATTTTTTTTTGCTTGTAGGGTTTGACAGAATTGCAGCTTCAAACTGGATATAAATAAACATTATTGCGTTATAATTAGTGTGTTGACCCCAAGATCTTATCAATGAGGTAGTGGACCGAAATTGGCCTTCCCGTCTCGGGAGTATTCGAGCCCCTACTCAGTGAGTTAAGGCGTGTTCAACTCTCAATGTTGAGGGGGCAGGTTCGAATACTCCCGAGAGGGGAAGGTCATTTTTTTCAACCTCATTGGTAACTAAATAGGCAAAAAATTCTATGTTGAGAACGTAGGTTCGAATGCCCCGAGAGGGAAGGATAGTCTAATCAGCCTCATTGAAAGAATACTCGCTTCAATTGAGTCTTTTTATGCAAAATGCTTATTCATATCAACACGGATGCAATTCCATAGACCAAAATAACACATTGAGGCATAATGAATCATTTAAAAAATTCGCCGATAATTATTTTTCAATATCATCAAAGCAGTTCTAATGAGCAACCCTAAAGCGTAACATATAATCACTTATGTCATTGTCCGTTTTATTAAGTCGAATTTATACCTCTGACGACAGTCTATTTATGTATATCTAGATCTAAGAATTATGCATATTTTAAATTCAAATCGTTATTTTACTTTATTGTTTCATATTAATTTTTTAAACACTAACAGATATAAACTAACTTAACTAACGAAATTTGCGTTGTTTAAAGAGTAAAAAGTCTGTTTTAACTACTTAAACACACAAAAAATGGAAATAAAAAGCTGTTTTTTATTCCATTCATTTGATTTTTCCCCCTAAAAAATGTAATAATGCGAACTTATAGTAAAAGTACCTTAGACCTTAGGATGTAGTTGATACAGAAGAACAATGTAAAAATTACTCAACGAATATTATGATCAATAAGTTTTATCTTATGACTAAAATAAAATAATGCGAACAAAATTACAATTTGCATCACTCCAATTGATTTTTGAATGTGTTCGTTAGTTTGTAATGAGTTTTACTATTTAAATTTTGAGCTTATTAGGTAGGGTTATTTTTAACTATGATATTCATTTATGTTATTTTACGTAATTCTGACCATTCCTCATAATAATGATATTTTAAGTTTTTGCGATAATTATGTACAAATTATAAAATAGACCCAGTTTTAAAATGACATTTTGAGGGTTTTTTAAATCACTACTGACGTACAGATGAAGTTTCAATAAGTTGACTCAGTCCAAGTGAATAACACAATGTGATATGTTCACGTTTGTTAATGGCATTAGCGAGCATTTAAATATATTGTATAATTAGTTTGAGCCGTAATTTGAACCTTTTAGGCTCAAATTTGAGGGCGCAGGTTTATTATCAATCTCCGTGAGAAGATCCGGGGTTCATCAATTGCGTCATTTAAATGCTTATTCATACTCTCAATTGAACTAAATCGGTATGAAAAAAATGTTAAAGAAAAGTCTATTAACTATTTTCCAAGGATCCGTTTAAGATATCACTATTTTTCATGGCATCACTCCCTGGATTATCGTAATTGTTGATGAACATGTAGTTCCCATCCTCATCATCGTTATTTGGTTGTTCGTCGAGTGAGCCTCTATTAGTCTCCAGGATGATATCATCGGGCGGTTCCCTAATGGGAGCTCTTATTCGTTTAGAGGCCAAGGGCAGAGGGGAGGATGGGCGGTCTCGCAGAGCAAAGGAAGATGGAGAGGCAAATTCGTCTTCTTTGGGGGGAGATATCTTGGAGTCCTCTTGCACAAGTCCGTTTACGCATAGCTCCTGTGCTACGAGAAGGAACTGATCCAAGTCCTCATGCTGAACGCGGACCTCTCCATTGTACATGAAGCAAAGAACGGACTCCAAGTGCTTGAGCTCGATACCTCGAAGATACAAATAAGGGTTGGAATGGGGGATGGACGTAAGTAAGGAACGGAAGTAGGATGAGCAGGCGCTCAAGATGACGCGATGTGCACGGATCACATCCGAGCCACAAGCCAGCGTCACGTCAAAAAAGTTTTCATTGTTGCGCAGCTCGGAAAACCCCTGCTTGATGCTAGACTCGAATTCGTTCCATCGAAGACATAGAGTCTCAGAAGAATCCATCTATAGGGAAATAAATTAAAAAAGTAATGGCATACAAAAATACATAGTTGATATCCATCCACAAAACGAAAAAAAATACCTGTTCTATGAGTAATAGCAATGTATAACTCTATAATATAATTATTTTTGGGGGTTTTAATGATGAACTTATCATATATTGCTATGTTAATCATGTACTTAAACATTTATACAATTCATACTGTATAGTATATATTATACATATATATTTCTGTCGATATGGAGATTTTTAAATAGTATGCGTTAATTAATAGAAAATTATTACCACAATATGTCTTATTTTATGAACAAAAATTAGTTAAGAGTTGTTTTTACAAGCAAAAGTAAAGTTATTTTAAAATCAAGACGTCTCGACAATCCATGATCATATTCTGTCATTACAAAAGACTAGACGGAATCGTTCAAGCTCAGTTACTAGTTAGAACTTTTGTTTTCTACGACATAAATAACAGAAATAAGGATTGTCATTGTTTTAAACTATATATAAATCCATATTCTTATTACCTTTTCAGAATTTTGACGACCGATCTCTAGGCTCTTAAAAAGTAAAACAAAACAACGACAGTTGTTATGCAATTATAATCCTGACGTCATGTTAAATATGAAATAAATTGAGTGTTTTTCTGAGTGACGAGTAGAATAAACTTAAAAGGATATATGACGTCATATATTCTTGAACCAAATAAATAAATAAAGATCAATTTCTAAGCTCAAAATCAACAGAACCTTTCATTTGTTGAGGGTAACGATTCTGACTCATAGAGATATAAAGATATAGAGAGCTGATTCCCTTCAATAGCAGAGAAACATCGTTCAGCTGTATTCTGTGTGTCCACTATAGACAAAGTAATTGATACTACGTCATCGTAAACTGATCATAGAGATAGAATCTATCTCTATGATCAGCTTACGATGACGTAATCAAATTTCTTTTTTTATTTTGAACACACAGAAACAACATAACGCTGTTTCTATGCAATTGGGGAATCAGCTCTCTATATCTTTATATCTCTATGTTCTGACTATGTAAATAATCTACTTAATGTATTGAGTTTCTCTTTGTATTATAAAAGTATGCTGTTTATATATTAGACTTGAACGTTCAACATAATTATCGAAATAGAAATTATGCTATGAATATAGCATAAATAGCAGGCTTGTTGATCGGAGTTTTTTCTGATCGGCTATCAATAGCGATATAGCGATATTTGATCGCTGATCGGAGTATCGCAAAAGGTCCTGATCTTTATATCTTTGATCGTAAGAAAATCACTAAAGAATAGCGATCCGATCAATTTGTATAAAATAACTAAAAAAGAAAAAATGTTTGTAATAAGGATTTTTGAGACAAACCCTACATTTCTTAAAACTTAACTAGCTGTCACATTGACCAAAATCCATTCCAACAACTAATATTTGTTTAGAAAAAACAAAATACAGACTAATACATTTGCATCGCCGCCAGCATTGGTGGATGCTATTTGCCTGAACTTAACACTGCAAAGCTAAACAAATAATCATTTAATTAGAAAAATTAATTACTTAACAAATACAACAATATTTAATAAGATAAGTAGCAAACATTAATCAAATCTGTCTATGACTTTCATGACAAATAAATAGTGTAGCAGCTATACAAATATAAATCTAGTAGACTTTTTGTTCTTATTTGTTTCGATAGAGTTGCATCCACGTGGATATGAATAAGTGTACTAGCGTGTAAATTAGTCTATCGAACATAGTATCTCATCAATGTGATTGACCTAAATAGTTCTTCCCTCTCGGGAGTTGAACCTTTATTGCATATATTTTGAGCTAATAAAAATAAGTTGGCATAATTTTTCTGCATAATTTGATAATTCCTATATTTTTTAGGTTTCCAAGCTTGAGATTCAACAAGAATAAAATTGTTCCTAAGAAAAGCTTCTTCAATCCCCTTCTTCTTTATCTTCACACTCATATAGAGTTACAAAATTCAATGTTTTAGCAATGAAAACACATGAAACTTAATCAATGTTCAAAATAAATAATAATACTTCACTTCCGATTCTGCGCCATCAAATAACACAAATATGGCTTTCAAGGCTTTGCTAAGAAAATTATTCATTTTTGAAGTATATATGTATTTATTTTTAAGTATATTTGTATATATATATATATATATATATATATATATATATATATATATATATATATATATATATATATATATATGTATATAGCTAATACATACACTACTCATAAGTTTAAGACAGACTCGCATCAAAATTTCAGAGCTCAACAAGGTATTTCAGCTTTAGTTAATGTTCTGATGTCTATTCAATACATAAAAATGATGAAAAACGTGATTATATTAAAATGACTAAGAAAAATGAAATATATAATTGATAACTTACTAATGTTAAATAAATCCAATAGATAGGTAGGAAATAACAAACATACTTCGTGTTCTTCGAAGTGGTCCTCTTGATATAAATTTCTAATGAAAACTGTATCCATATATGCCCTCATTTTTTTTTCATGGAGGTCAAGATTTTTTTATTTTTATGAAATCTTAATTTGCAGTGTCCTCATAAATTTATTAATAAATGGACAAAAAATACAAAAAGAATCTAATAATTCAGAATTGCAAATTGACTTCTTTAAGCCGTCTTATTCTAGGAGTCCGGAAAGGACACGTTATAAAATATGATTAAAATCAGTTGTTTAACTAGTTTGCTTATAACTCATGGAATCTATCCTTTTTCTTCTAAAAATAAATATTTACAGATGAATTGTTGTTTTTCTGGTCCTGGCAAGTTTTTGTAAATAAACTGCTGACAATAATTTTCATCAGTTACGACAATAAAAAGTACCCAAGAAATATACATATTTATATCTTAATATATTTCAAAAAAATTAAAACCACTCAATTAGTTTAAGAATTTAGAGCACACACGCAAAAATAATATCAAGTTCTACGTTGAGTCAACGTATTGTAAATCGGATAGTAATAGAAGTGTGTCAGGCAATGGTTTAGGCTGAGGTGAGAGAACGGTGACTTTTTGTTCCTCCACATTCACATCCGTAACACAAATAAGGCCTGCAATATTGGTAAGAATGAGGTCGTCAGGATTCGTTGTGAAGGAAATTGAGAGAATGTGGTTTAATAGATCTTTTGGGGTCAAAGGCACCTGAAAAGTATAAAAATAATGGATGTGAAGGGTTTTTTTTCTTCTGAAAATAATAAAGATTGTTAATTCATATATAATTACATGAACCAATTTTGTTTGGTGGTCCTCTGCCTTCATTCCCAGGGGCATGCAGCTCTCAGGCAGTGCTGGGGCTCCTATCTTATAAATGCGATCCTTGAGTTCGGAGAACTTGACATCAAAGGAGTGTGGAAATAGGTTGCCCATGTGCCCATAGAAGTACTTCTTGACTCGCAAGTCTCTTCCCTCCATTCTCTGATCCGTGTTTCGCTCCACAACGCCCCCCGATTTAGGCTGCCATACCACCTTGACAAAGTCCGGCATGTCGCGAACAAGGTCATTATAGACTCTCTCCTGATCCAGAACGATGATCACATCCACCTCAAAGGCCTGAGCGATATGCTTGATTTGATTGTATCCTTCTCCACGCACCCATCCGCAGGTATTAATGACCACCCGGAATTCCCTGCCTTCCGATTCGTTCCCATTCGTTCCCGAACGACTTCCGCAAGCTGAGAAACGAGTTGGTTATAGAGCAAAGGGTTATGTCCAGGCGTCTTATGGCCGTAGTGAAATACAAGAGGCGCGTTTTGAGAGAATCCGTCTTCTTGAATGGAAGCAGGTCGTTCCACGAGAACGGAGCCGATGGTTCCTGGTATAGAAATGGAGCCTTGGCCCACGTCGAGGTCCACATGGATGGGGCGGCGGCCCATGCGCACAGCGTAATTCAGAAGTAGGCGACACAGCGTTGACTTTCCCACGTCCGTGGGTCCAACCACCATACAGATCGGACCCCTTTCATTATCTTTATCTGCCTCGTTCCGCATCTGCTCAAGGGCTGCGTGGGTATTCAAATACATGATCATGGGGGTTTCCTTGGATGTATAGGGCTGAACTTCCATTTTCCCCATGATCATGACCTGTGCGCCGTGATAAGTAAATATGGCGAACTTTGAGCCGGACAAATACTTATACTTGGTGTTCACCACCATTTCCGTTCCAAAGATTTCTGCCGTTCCCGTCTTGAGCTCCACGGTGATGAATTCATTCTTGGGGCACTCTACTTCCACTCGTAGTTCTTCGTCCTGCTCCAAATCGAATACCTGACCCTCGTTTCCCATCTATGAGTTAAAAAAAGACAGTTCAATCAGACAACAGTGGATATCTCTCATTAAATAATATATTTGTTTTATTTATTAAAGGTTAATATTTTTGATGAAATGATTATTTTAATCCTCCTTCTCGTCCTCCAGCTCATTTTGGATCTCAGTGGGTGCAAATTCTTGGGCTTCAGGCTGTAGACTATCATCAATATCGGCGTTGTCGATGCCATCTCTTCTATTTCCAGGAATATCGGGTTCATTGTCGCTGCTGTCACCTTGGTCGGACTTGTATTTTTCCACGGCTTTATCTTCTTCCGACTCTATGTCTAGGGCTGTGTCTTCATTGTCTGAGCCTGGAGGGTTTTCTTCGTCTTCTAAAATATAGAAAAAAATAATATCTATTGAAGGGTTGTTGTATTCAATATGATCATATTAGAGATATTTGGAGCAATTTTTGTGACAAATAATTATTCAGCAAATTATTTAATAGTTTGTGAATCCAATTAAATAATTAAAGTAGTACATGAAGTTAAACAGAGCTTATTACTTCCAATAAGAAATAAGGGGAAAAGATAAGAGGAATATAAGGAGGAAATTTACTTCATTAAAAAGCAATAGATTAAGAATATAATAACGTTTCTCACATTTGTACAAAGAGGTAGTATAGCAGGATTTTGAACGATCATAAAAAAGCGATTGATTGAAAATGCAATGCAAAATAGTGACTATTTATCTGATCCGTTCAAATGTGATCAAGCATAATTTATTTAGTACGCCAGAGGATAAAGGGTAACATTTCATTTGGTAAGAATTGATCAGACAATAATTTGGTTTTTATTTGTTTCGGTCAGCGATATGAAAATGGGGACTTTTGAAACATTATAATATAGTAATAGTAATAATAGTAATATATATAATATATCACTATATTGCAATTGATCGCTAATTGAAAATGTCTGATGTACAATCCAGAGCTTCAAATTGGGTTGATTATACATGAACGAAGTTATTATAGTAATAAAATCGCTAAGTAAAAATAATTCATATGTTTTGCAAGTATTCAAAACCGATTTATTAATAATAGCGGGGTTATATAATTAAACAATATATATATATAATATTAAAAAAAACTTATTTTTTATCTAACTAGTTCAAAAAACATTTCATAACGTTATAATTGTGTATATTTTATCATTTGTTTTACTTTCAACTCCGATCACCCATTTCATAATAAAAACTAATTTATTGATATTTACAATTATTTAATTCTAGTATTTGAAGAATTTAAATTATATAAGTTTACATAGAAAATAATTATTTACGTAGATCAAAGTTATAATTTTAACGAAAAGTAGTCTAAACAATTACTTCCAACATAAAGTTGATCTATATTATAGCTTTAAGGTATATCAAAGCATTTCAACATAGTCTCAAATTATAAAATAATTATTCACTTTTACAGAGTTTGGCAGGATTTTTTAAAAGGTACTTTTAAATGCACGTTATATTTTAATGGTTATCTATATCTATTTATTTGTTAAGAAATATTATTTGGCTTATTATTATTAATATATTTAAATAATTCGAATAAAAGGCAGGAAACCCTTCTGATTAAATATCACTGCCAATCCATTGAAGTATAAAAATATGGGCTGTTTTTAGGGACCAGATCGGGCTGATTTCGAGTTGAATTTGAGAAAATGTTGTTTTATTGATAGAAGTATGAAAATCTAAGGCAACCAGGATATTGAAAGATTAGAAAAATCAGTTGATGAAAGCAAGATCTATTTCAAGTTTAAAAATATCTTTAAGATATTTGATGATAATAGTTATGGAATAAAACATCCTTAAGATAAGTATTTAGTTATTGTCATTGTTGAATAATATAGTTGCTGAAGAACAACTATATACTGCGCCTTTTAAGAAAAACACAAATTAATACAAAATTCACCACTATCTTACCTTTCATAGCATCTAGCTTAGCGATGAGTTCTTTGGCGGGATTGAAGACCCCACTTGTCTGCTTCCCACAGGCAAAGCACCTCTGTGATTTTTTATAATGTTGAAGCGCACACTTTTCACAAAAATAATGCTTACACCGCGTGACAACCGGGGACACAAATGAGTTTTTACAGTAATAGCATTTGAAGGGAAGGCCCTCATCATCAGAGGAGATCTCATACTTCTTATCGTCCTCCTCCTCATATTTCCCATTGGCCATTTCCTTCTCCAGCTGCCAGCCGAACTTGTAGTCGCTCCGGTCGTGCATGAACTTACAGGAGTCCCCGAAGCCACAGAAGCCCGTTTCCTTGTAGTCTTTGCAAATGTCCGGGGCGTAGTCCCATCGGACGGTGGATCGGATGTGCGTGGGGGCTCTTTTTGGACCAGAGGCAGACATTTTACCCGCGGAGCCCGCCGCAGAGTCTCTTTTCTCAATGAACTTGTGATAATTGTTCATGCCGCGATAGGTGTTGTCCTCCAGGGGATTTGCGGACTCGTCCTTTTTCATATCGGCGTTGATCTGACGAGAGCGCTCGTAGATGGCTCGATGATCCTGATCCACGGACGTTTCAGTCTCTAAGTAACGCGTTGCGTCGTTCTTGTCGGATTGAACCTGGAAAAATATATGGTATGAAATTGAATCACATTTTATAAAGATTATATATCGAGTATTTGCAACCACTTTAAAGGGCCTAATTAAAAACTTGATCCGTTCTAGTTTCTAATCCCAATTTTCACGTAGACAAAATCAAAAATAGGTACGAGATTTGCAGTTAGGAACCAATCGATTATCTATCCATTTAATGAGAAAAAAATTCACAATGGCCTTTTCGGAATCAAAATCGAAGAAATTCTAAGCCTCAGTTGTTATATTGAGAGCTTTGTAAGGCTCTGTGTTTGCGTATTATTTTTTTCTCAATGTTGGTGGCACAGTGAGAGATATCTTAATGATCAAACGCATTGATAAAAGTCTCTTTGATTCAATGGACTAGTGCTATAAGTATATATACTTATAAGAATTCTGTATATTCGTTTCCCTGTATTCCTCAAAGGATTCATTAGAGCTTGATGCAATTTTCAGTGAATAATTTTGAGGGCTCAGGGAGAATTATAGTGATGTTGGACACTCCCCAGAAATTCATTATTGACCATTATTGCGACTTATTAAAATTGTCAAGTTAATCTAACTTTGGAACACATTTTTTGGATTATTTTGAGGTGTTCATGTGTGTTTTGGACATAGAGATATAGAGAGCTTATTCCCTTCAATAGAAGAGTAACATCATTCAGCTGTCGCCTGTGCCCAATATAAACAACGTAATTTGTACTACGTCATCTGAAGTTGATCATAGAGAACATAGAGATATAGAAAGCTGATTCCCTTCAATAGCAGAGAAACAGCGTTCTATTTTCTGTGTGTTCATTATAAACAAAGTAATTGAATCTACGTCATCGTAAGCTGAACATAGAGATATAAACATAACACAATGACGTATTTATCTTCCCTCCAATACCGGAGAAACATCGTCGTTCAGCTATATTCTTGACACAATGACGTATTTCTCTGACGAGTCCAATAAGCTCTCTATATCTTTATATCTCTGTGATAGAGATCATAGAAATATTTGTTTATATCGAGCACAATGACGTATTCCTCTGAAGAATCCAATAAGCCCTCCATGTCTTTATATCTCTATGGTTTTGAACTCTTTGGTTATTTCCGGAAAATTCGTTTTCCTCATGATTACTTTATGAAGCATAAACGTTTTCTAAGATTTCTTGACAATTTCGCGTTGGATTTGGACATAATCATTATGTGGAAGATATAAGGCTGTTAAACAATATATTTGAGTGAGTGGTCGTTCCTGGGGAAAATATATACAAATCAAAAATGTTGTCTCTGAATCTCCAAAATACTAAGTTATATATTTTTATTAACTTTTCTTTGTTTATATTTAAGGTGCCAAGGAATATTGGGTCAAAGTTTCTTTCTCGGAAAATCTCTGGCAACGCTTGCTAGCGTCTGCTCGTTATTTATATGAATGCCTTTCAATCCTATTATTTACAAGCAAAAAAAAACAAAAGTTTGGCAACTATTATTATAATATATGTATTTCCTCAAAGTGAATCGAATATAACTTCTGCGGGTATTTTTCTTCTTCTTTTCTCACCTCGCCTGTGCCTTTAAATGCTACTGATACCACAGAGCGATCCTCATCCTCACTCGAAGAAGAGGGACCGGAGGAATCATCTCCTTCAGGGATTTTCCGACGCCTCTTCTTCCGCCGTGTCTCACTCTTGGACACTAAATGACTCCGAAGGGTTTTCTCCCGTTTAAACACAACGCTGTTTCTCTCATTTGCCTCATCCTTGTCACCCTCGGAAGAAGAAGAAGATGAGCGACGTCGAGAGCGATTCCCGCCCCGAAACTTGGGCTTCTTAAAAGAAACCTTGGACTCACTCATCGTCAAAGCAAATTTCGTCTCAAGGGTTTTGTTATTGTTGATGATGGAGATATCATCATAACAAACGGAATGATGAGTGATGACACAGATTAAAAAGATCCCTAGTTCGAACTGCAGAAGGACCGGGTTCCGCTTTGAGCCGTTGAATCACGACAATCACACATCCATCAGAATAATAAATAGCATGCTAGGGATGTGCTTCAGGATGATAAGAAATAGACTTCATACTTTTTAATAACTAAGTCTATTTTATTAATTATTTATATGATCTGAAAGTTATGATTAAAAAAGTTGAATTATTTAAGCAATTTATTATATACTTTATATATGATATGGGAGCACTTTGAGACATTATATTATTAAAACATTTTGTTATTATTATTGATTTATAAGCATATTCTATATACCTTGATTATAAGTATATACCAGACTTGTTGACAATCGCTAATAATTGTCGTTCGTCGTTAATTAGAAGGGAATTTTTTCATATGAAAAAGAAAAACTTTATCTTTTCTTTTTGGCGCCAAAAACGAACGATTACAAATGAACGTCAAATCAACAAGTCTGGTATATACCTATGTCTTAAAGGGAAAAATGGATCAACTTAGATAAATAGAACGGCCTTTGTATGACCGAGTCAAACGTAACTTTTTAAGCCCTTCAAAACGCAACAGATTCGGTTTTCTAATCAAAACGCATAATGGAACTCCGTTATAATGAGCGAGTGATCATTTAATTTGAATCTTAGCATAACATAATTGTTCAAAAAACTGCAAGTAAATTATATTTGTAAGCTATAAATAAACTCAACTATAAACATTTGAGGACACTTTGTAACAAAATTAAGGTCTTTGTTTGCCCCAGGCTGAAATATATAGTTATTTTCTTTGAGTTGCATGAAATATTATTGTAATTTTTTACACAAAAAAAAAAACATGTGTGCCTTTTTATTTGCAAGTTCCTTCAATAATTTAATGACAATATTTAAATGCCATTTTCCAAATCACAGTAACTCTCCAATTATTCATATTTTTTAAGAAACTTGTTACGAATTACATTCAAATAAGAAGGCAAACATGTTCTTTTTTTACGTAACAAATCACAATAATATTTAATGCAACCTCAACGAATATAACTATAGGTATTTATTAAATATGATCAATACTTGATCATATTAAGGTGATTTTTCCTTTACTTTCATCCCAGATATCGAAATTATAAAAACTGTTCTGAAATGCATTGACATATACCACAAATATATTACATATTGAAACAAAAAAAAACATAGCCACTTAAATAGAACACTAAAAAATGATCAACTTTTTGAATTATAAAGCCTATTTTTTCGACTATTATGAAAGATATTTAAATTAAAAACTGATTTAAAATGCCCTGACATATTAAAAAAATAAATATTAATGACATTTGTGATTATTCTTACTTTGCACTAATATAACTTGGGGTAAACCATTAGAAATTATGAAAATTATGATTTCAGAAAAAGGTAATAAAGGCCATACCTTTTTCGGACGATATTTTTATTGGCATTTTGGAATTACGTGAAAAATGGGACTCAAATTAAGAATTTCAGCCTGGAGGCAAAATCCTGTTACGTAGTGTCATTCATAAGCTTTATTGAACGCTCTTTGAAAGCGTTGCATCGCATCTCTACAATGGATATATGATGTCACTTTTTGTTTATTATTATTATTTTCTTTGATGAATGTCAACACAGATTGAAGATCCATGTCTCAACCACACAATGAATTTGGGGAATCTCAAGAACTTAAAGATCGGTCTACCTTCATCTACGCCCAAGCAAGAAGAAGAAGTTGTTGTAGGGGAAGGCTTTGGATCCTTTGGAAGCACTCAGAAGAAGCAAGAAAGTGGAGAGGAGTCCCAAAAAGATGAGAAGAAGAGCCAAGATGTTGAAGAAGTGAAGTCGGATGCTCTGGATCGTGTTGTGGAAGAGGCGCGTCGGATAGCACAGGAACGGAATGCAGCTTCAAATGCCAAGCTGGAGGCGGAGTCCAAGACTGTGTGTCCTTCAAAGAATGAAGAGGCAAAGAGAAGAGTCGGAAAGGATGAGGCGAAAAAGCCTTCTGTTGGTCTTCTGTGTTCATCAGAGAATGATGTGGATCTTGTGACTCAAGAGAAAGATGAAAGCGAGGAAGAAGAAGAAGAAGAAGAGGAGGAGTCTTTGGAATCCCGCATTCCTCGCTCTCACGAGATCCAATTAGTGCATGGGGAGCGTGCAGTCACGGCACTCTCACTCGACCCCTCCGGTTCCCGATGCGTCTCTGGGGGGATCGACTACGACGTTCGCCTTTGGGACTTTGCAGGCATGGATGCTAGCCTCAAGAGCTTCCGAAGCATCCGACCTGCGGAGAGACACATCATACGGCACCTGGAATACTCCGCCTCAGGCGATAAAATCCTCGTCATCAGCGGATCCTCCCAGGCCAAGGCCCTGGACAGAGACGGTCGGGAGCTCCTGGAGTGCGTGAAGGGAGATCCCTATGTCATGGACTCCCGAAGGAATAAGGGGCACGTTTCGACACTTCGTGGAGGCGCGTGGCATCCAAAAAATAAGGAAGAATTCATTACATGCGCTGAAGATGCGTGTCTGAGATTATGGCGCATGGAAGACCGAGGACGGACGTCAAAGGCGGTTATTAAGGTAAAGTCCCATTCGGGCCTTAAATGTATCCCATCGGCCTGCGGATATTCAAGGGATGGACTCCTTGTACTTGCAGGCTGTATGGACGGCTCGATTCAACTATGGGACACGCGGAAGAACTTTGTGAATGTGGCTCAGTCTCTGAGGGGATGTCACGAAAATGGAGCCTCCATCTCCAGTGTAGTATTCGGATATGATAATCGCATTATGGCTTCGAGAGCCGATGATGATACGTTGAAGCTATGGGACATTCGGGCCTTTAAGGCACCTCTCCATGTTGCCTCAGGTCTTCACTCTCGCTTTGACAATACGGACGTTTCTTTCTCTCCAGACAATCGAGTAGTTCTGACAGGATCTTCACAGTGCGGGGAGGAAGGCGGAAGGCTGCATTTCTTCGAGCGGGACACATTTAAAGAGATACTAAGCCTGGATTTGGGGGCGGGTCACGTCATTCGCAGTAACTGGCATCCTAAGCTGAATCAAATCCTTGCAGGGACTGGAAACGGGTCTGTTCGCGTCTTTTATGACCCTGAGAGATCGGTGAATGGGGCAAAGCTCTGTGTAGTGAAAAAGAAGTCCTCTGCAAAGTCTCGCTCGGCTGCCTTTGTGGAGGCCCAACAAATCATCACTCCCTACGCCCTTCCATTATTCAGACAGGAGCGACAAAAGTCCACGCGGAAGCAAGCTGAAAAAGCCCGCAAAGACCCCGTCAAGTCACATCGGCCGGATCTACCCTTGGGTATGAAGGGCACTGGGGGTCGGGTCACCTCGGGTGGAAGCACGCTCCACTCTTGGATGGCGAAGCAAATCTCCGTCAAGAACAAGGATGATCACATTGACCCCAGAGAACGGATCCTTCGACACGCAAAGGAGAGCGAGGATAATCCTTACTGGATATCTCCTGCATATCATAAAACGCAGCCGAAGCCCATCTTTCGAGAGCCGGATCAAGATGAAGATCCACCGGAAAAGAAAACGAAAACAGAAACCTTTGGTTAAGTCCTGGTCAATTACATTAAATGTATCCTGTGTTTATAAATAGATTTACGTATTATTTAGTAAAAAATTCTTTCATGATAAATAAATTATGCTCTTAATGTAATTTTTTTAAGATAAACTTTCAGAAAGTTATCATCATCATTCAATGAATCGATATTAGTACTGCTATTCCTCAGCTGGCGCATATTTTCTATATTAATTCTAAAAATGTAAGATATATGGAGTAATATATATTGTAAAATTTCGAACTTAAGCTTCGTGATTTATAAAAAAATATATCTTTATACCATATTGGTCCAAATAAATCGGGACGAACAAAAATTGTTTTGAAAGTTGTTCAGAATTATCTTTAGGGAATGGTGCTTCAGTCTTCTAGTTTCTTATTTCGGCTTTTATATGTTGACTACAGCAATGTATCATATATACAGTCGGCCCTCGACATCTCGCAGTTATTTTACTACGCGACGACGGCTTGGCTCCCGTTTTTACAATATGGGGGTACTAAAATTAAGAAATATTAAGTGGGTTTTAAGATATTTGAGTTTGAAAACTGGCAAATCTTCGAAAAAGCAAGATGGCGGCCTAAAAAAAGGTCCGGCCGCGTACATGTACTCAGACGCACGTACGACAACAAGGCAAAATGGCGGTAGGTTTAAACGCCGGGTGATATCAAATATCTCTAAATTTCAATATATATCAACATCGTGACGCTTATATATATATTGCGGTGGTCGTGTAGTGGATCCGGGCCGTCGCAACTTTGCGAGGGACGACTGTATATACATATATATATGCGTGTATATCAACAAGTTTATTTCTTTTTCTAAATAGTAACAAAAAAATTATATTACAAAAGATTGTACAAACAAAGTCTTTAAAATTAACATTTTAAATACGATAAATTCCTTGAACGAAGTCATTTTTCTTAATTCTTACAAATCTATGAATCGATGTTTTTATAGAAAAAATCGTTATATCTGAGAAAATAAAAAGGATTAAAACATGGAACATCCTCACGAATTAGATAAAATTTATGAATCAATGGAATATATATATTGTATGTTCAAGAACATTCTTCCGGAACTAGTTTTAATCGAGTATGTATATGTATTCATATATAAAAAAATCATTTAAAATGGTATTTTGATATTGAATCTTGATTAAAATTATCTTCCATAATAAAAAGAATTCCATTAACATCTTGAAATCGAGAAAGTAACTGTATAAAATCATCTTGCATATGCTCAACAACCATGATCTAAAGCTAAGAGTTTATGATTACTGACGAAGCTCCTATCTTAATACATAGATAAATTATGTAACAATGACAAAAATCAAAAGCATTATAAAGCCTTGCTCATATGAAATATGGACAAGATTTTATTTTTTTCAAAGCTCTCATTAATGAATCCATGTTTGTAGATATAATTACTTCATTCAATATGTAATTTTATGAATATTCCTTCATTCTTTACTTATTCCTAGTATTTTGATTTTTTTATAAAAATATCAAGAATGGGCAACTATTTTCCTCCTAAATACCAAGGAATACTAGAAGTTAGTTTCTAGTATTCCTTGCTAAATATGTACACCATATATGATTCTAGGGCAATCACCCCCCAGACAATTACCCCCCGTTAGTAATATTTCTTATCTCTTAAAGTCCACTTATGAAGTTAACTATGTTTTCTAGTTATTAACATAGATGACGTCACTGGTTAGTACGCAGTCCCAGTTCTTTAGAATTGGAATCTGTATAAATTAAACGTGCATAAATTTGCAAATTTCGTGTCTTAGACCTTATATCTGGGCTATTTATGTACAACTACACAATCATACAGTTTGTATCCCATCAACTCAAGATATCTTATTTATCTCATATAGGTCCTAATCTATTATCTAAGGAACCACTTGTTCTAAATCGAAGATCATTGGAGAAAGTGACTATTTGAAAATCAAAAGCTCATCCACTCAAATAAGTCGACATATATATTTTATTATCAACTTTTTATATTCATTTCTTCACACCCGAAAACGTGTTCCTGTGGCTTTTTTAAGATAACTTAGTCCCCATTCAAGGAGAATATAAATTTATATTCTCCTTGGTCCCCATTAGTCTTCGCAAGCAGCGGAAAAAGAGATCAAGAAAGTGGTTCACCAGTGACGTCACCTTTGTTAATAGCTGGAAAACATAGTTAACTTCATAAGTGGACTTTAAGAGATAAAAATAATACTAACGGGGGTAAATGTCCGGGGGTGATTGGCACAGGGGGTGCTAGTCCAGGGGGTGCTAGTCCTGTTACGCTATATATTTGTATCTTTATGGTCAGTGCCTTGCACTGTCAATGTATAATAGAGAAATTATGTTATTTTTTATGTACTAAAACTTTAAAAATAAATATTTTACAAGTGATTTAATTACGAACCGCACGAATTCATTAATAACCAATCATTTGCAGATATTTTTGTAGCAAAATATCAAAAGTATGCGACAAAAATATCCTTTTAATGCTCCCTTCACTCCATTTTACTCTTATCTTTATAGAACCAAAAGGTCCAAAACTCCTATTTATTACTCAGGAATCACATGATAATGCTTTTTAAATGTTCCACTATTTGTCCAAAGAGAAATCATTATTTGTACACACCGGTGTGTTGATCCAAATCCTCTGAACTCTTCCCTCCAATAATATGATAAAATATGACGTCAGAAAGTCACACACCATTTGATCAAAATCGAACGCTTGGGAATGACACATAGCAGTAGAAAAGCGTGATGTCATTAGGGTAAAAATAGAATGAAGAACATTATTTTCTTAAAAACACACCGGGAAATACAACTTTATGAATAGATTTTAAGTATGAACACATTATTCAGATGTATTAAAACCAAGGAATACTAGAAACTAACTTAGCTTCTAGTATTCCTTGATTAAAACTCATATGAATGAAGGTTTAGATGGCTCAAAGCTAAAGTATTCCCCTATTGACATCATTTCTCAGACTTTGTTGTCCTTTTTTCATAGCCTCACAAATAAATTGTGAAGTATACATGACGTCACGCCCCCTGTTATCATCGTCATATCACTGGCTTTTTTTTACTGTGTTGGTGGATCTCTTGGTGTTTTTCTGGATTGAGTAGTGTTCATTGTCATTGTGTGTTTCAGTTTGTGGTTCTTCTGTGGCCACCTCCCTCATTTCCCTCATCATGGATCCCTTGTCGGAGCTGCTCCCCCTCTTCCGTCCCGTCCCCAATGAGATTCTCCTGCGTCACATGGAGGATTTAGAGAACAGCAATGACGCCGAAATCCCTTTGATCCTCAAGGAGCTCCTTCCCTTTGCACACTCCTGGAACGACTTCCTCAGCCGATTCCACGGCTTCCTTCGCAGCAGTGGCCTCTTCTGTCCCTCCTCAAGCGCCTCCACGCCCGACCTTCATCCGCCTCCACGCCCAAGTCCGACCTCAAGCTCCTCAAGGAGCGCCTGGATCAGCAGTTCCAAGCGGCAGGCTCTTCCGGACTACTCAAAGGAGGGAAGTCCTCTCTGAGCTGAGCGGACGTGGAAGCACTGCCTCGTCTTTCTTCCGTCAGCGTCCCTACCTCACCAACGACTTTGTGTCTCCCTCTCCCAAGAGCCGGGAGTCCCTTCTCCACTTTGGCTCCTTGAGTGCCATTCCCATCGAGTCCCAGGACCATGCCATGGTCAAAGACCTTCTCTGCTGTCTCGTGGGCATACCAGGAATCCACATCGTACCCCAATTCCACCCACGCAATATTCTTCAGCATCAACGAGTCCTGTGATACCACTCTGCGCGAGCTCGTCAATCGGATCACGCCGCTCTGCCTGCATTACTCCACCGTGGTACGCTTTGCAGAGACGATGTCTTCCAGGGACGCAGGGCGCGTGAATCAGGCGCTCAGCGGGGCCATGCACGCATTTCTCAAGGACTACTACATATTCATAGCACAGCTGGAGTCCCAAAAGGATCTGAGCCTCAACAAGCTCTGGTTCCATCTTCAGTCCACTATGCAGACACTGGCGACCCTCGCGGAGGTCTGTGATATGATTGAGAGTGCCAAGGCCCGTGGGGGAAGAACGTTGTCTCTCCTCCATGAGCAAGTGGTCATTCACAATGGTAGGGGAGATGCCCTTAAGAACATCGGGGAGTTTCTGGTTGAGAGAGCCTCCCGGCCTTTCTTCGAGACCCTTAGCCTCTGGATACAAAAAGGCATCATTTCCGACCCGGGCAAGGACTTCTTTGTGGAGGACAATGAGGTGATTGAGCGGCTCATGCTTCCCCTGGAATATTCCGACTATTGGGAGAAGCGGTACTCCCTTAACGTGAACCTGGCCCCCAACTTCCTCTATCAGCACATTGACAAGATACTCCGGAATGGGAAGTACCTCAACGTCATTCAGCAGTGCGATCGAACGACCCAGTGGCCCCCGCAGGATAATAAGACCATCGAGTATAAGAGCAGTCCCGAATACTACATCAACCCCCTGGAGTCCGCCTATGCCTTTGCCTCCAAGACGCTCCTGGACCTCCTCGTCAAGGACCGGGACTTGATCGGACACTTGAAGTCCGTCAAACACTATTTTCTTCTGGACCAAGGAGACTTTATCGTGCAGTTTATGGATCTCTGCGAGGCCGAACTGCTTCAAAACGTGAACCAGGTGGAACCCGCTCGGCTGGAGTCCCTTTTGGAGCTGGCGCTTCGCACTTCAGGGGCGAATGGTGACCCTTACAAGGACAACGTCGTCATCGAGCTCCTGCCCTATGACCTCATCCATCAGATGTGCCGCATCCTCTCCATCGACACGGGATCTGAGGTGGACTTCAAGGAGCCGCTCCCGGACGAGGAATTATCTGGCCTGGAAGCATTTGCTTTTGGCTACGACGTTTCGTGGCCCATTTCCCTGGTGCTCAACCGGAAGTCCCTGGCCTGCTACCAAATGCTTCTGCGCCACATCTTTTACTGCAAGCACGTGGAGCGGCAGCTGTGCAACGTCTGGGTCCTCACAAAGGTCACCAAAGAACTCCCCCCGGATCAGTTCAGCATCTACGGGCCATGCTTTGCCCTCAAGCAAAAAATGCTCAATTTCTTACAAAACTTAGAGTACTACATGACTTTTGAGGTCCTTGAGCCCAACTGGGAGACCTCATATCCAAAATCAAGAGCGGAAAGGTCACCAACGTGGACCAGGTCCTGGAGATCCACTCGGACTTCCTCATGACATGCCTCAACGACTGCCTTCTCTCCAGCCCCTCGCTCCTCACCACCATAAAAAAGCTCCTGGGAATCTGCGTGTCATTTTCTAAATTTATGCACAAGATCTCGGACCCAGATGATCTTGAGGTGGATGTACAAAATTTCGAAGATGACGTTAACAAGTTCGACATGGGCTTCTCTTCCATGCTACTCTCGCTCCTGGATAAAATTGCTCGAATCGGAAGGAAAAACTACAATGAGCGGATACTCAATAACATTCTCTACAGACTGGACTTTAATGGATTCTACTCCAATGCACTCAATCGCTTCGGTTCAGATAACTCTTCCAGCCTATTAGCGGACTCTGACCTCTGTCTAAGTAGGAATGATTTTTAACCCCTATCTTATACTTATCCTGATATACATAGATATATTGCATCTAGTGCTCAAAGTTGATATTTATTTTATATAGTAACATTATGCTATTAACATCAAATCTACTTAATAAAAAATATATTGTTCAATTATGAAACATGAATCTGTGTGTGTGTTTCCATACTGTATATCTATAGAGTCTATTTTTAGACCTTTTGTGCGGTTTTTATTCTTAATTAACCAATAAATAAATATTACTGAATCCACTATTGCGGTCACGCTTGATTCCGATATGACTTTTAACGATATAGCTCCATGTCAAAGAGTTATACACATAGTCCCAAATGAAATAAATTATTTTTTCTCATCGGAGCTGTGAAACTCCCTCGTTCCGAAACGCCCTAGCTTCATTAAATTTAAATCATCCGAATGTTGGATCGATCAACCGTCCTCTCACCCGTCTCAACGAGTGCAAATCATTGAAGCTTGAAGATATTAAATGAGGGGATTATTTTTTGATCAATCAACATCATCTCCTTGGAGGACATGATTCCCCCATGTTTAATTTCAGTTCGTCAGGATAAAGCTTTAGTCATCCCTCTCCAAAGTTGTTTACAGTCTCAAAAGCAGTGCTCTATTTTCTACACCTGGTTGGGCCAGAGTTATTTTTTTCTTAACATTTCTTTCTTTCAAATGATGAAACAAAGTAGAGAGTAAATATTGGATTCACTAGCTCCTTCTGTTTAAGCGTTACTTTTTGTCCTACGAACCAATCCAATTGAACGATGGTTAAATCGTGTTCTCCTATTAAATACAATATTAACTGATATGGAAATGCTTTCAAGGCCAAATTCAATCCCTATACCTTTAGCGACTTTTCAAAATCGTAAAAGTGGTTTACTAAACTATAAAGCTTGGACTCTGTATACATTTTATTTTCGCCGGTAGCCGATAGCAAGTTGTATTTAATCGGTATCAGAAAAAGAGTCTCTGGACGGTATTCGACAGATTCAAAAAATATATATTCTACGGGGAAGAACTCTCTAGAAATTAAAAATTCGGATCTCTATCGATGGACAAAATGCATGCAATCGGTAAGGGTATTTATATTATTTTAAAGTTAAAAATCATGAACTCTGTAAGATTATATATAATGTAGAATTATTCTATTAGTTACAGTTTTACGGATTTCTTTTTATTTTGCTTTTAAGGTGGTCTTTAATTTATGGCATATTTTTATTGTTAAAGATCGTTGCTACTGGATAGGTTCACAACCTGCTAATACTGTATTAATTGAGGTAGGTCCAGCTTGTGTGTTTAACAAACAATGTATTGCTTGTTGTTCTTATAATTACAATAATAACTTTAATAGTTCGTTTCTCATTACTGTTGCGTTAATTATGTTCCCAAGAATATTTATTTTGACGCATGTAGCAAGTGTATGTTTGTATTATCTATTGGATGACGAATTTTCAGAAGCCTCCTTTATTTTTAATCAGATATTCTGATGCTATTTGTGTACAGAACAGAATAAAAGAATGCATATGTTCTTTAGCAGTTTTGGAGCCGTAAGATATCAATCTACGAAGATGATTGACTATCGACAGACACTGTAAATTCAAATATTTAATCAAGCACAGATCCCTTCCATCATTTTTTTCTATATCCTTTTCTGAATCATGATGTTGTTACATTTCAGATAGAAACATGGCAATTCGGGAATAATAGTATTATTTACATGAGCAAAAATAATGGACCATAAGATTAGAACATCGAAGAAAAATATCTATAAATCCCATGACAATCATTTTCTTATCTTCATTTAAAGCTTAAATAGTAACCAATTCGTAAAAAGTTATAAGGGAGCTCGATAGCCGTGCGTGATAAGGCGTGTTCAACTCTCAATGTTGGGGGCGCAGGTTGGAATCCCGAGAGGGGATAGTCATTTTTGGTCTACCTCATTGATAAGATCCTAGGTTCGATAGGCTAATTTGAATCCTATAATGCTTATGTATATCCTATCGGATGCAATTCTATCGAACCATAAAAGCAAAAAAAAAAGTTAATAAATTTATACTGAGCTTAGGAAAAAAAAATCCGTATAATGATAAACATTTCGTACTTAATTAAAATTTAACAGTAACTCATTAAATTTAATATATACAGTCGTCTCTCGCAAAGTTTCGACGGCCCGGATCCACTACACGACCACCGCGATATATATGAGGGTCGCGATGTTGAAATATATTGATATTTAGATAGATTTGACATCACCCGGCGTTTAGACCTACCAACATTTTGCCTTGTTGTCGTACGTGCGTCTGAATACATGTACGCGTCCGGACCTTTTTTTTGGGCCGCCATCTTGCTTTTTCGAAGATTTACTAGTTTTAACCTCAAATATCTTAAAAACCACTGAATATTTCTTAATTTTAGTACCCCCACATTGTAAAAACGGTAGCCAAGCCGTCGTCACGTAGTAAAAGAACTGCGAGATGTCGAGGGGCGAAGTAGCGAGGGCCGACTGTATAATCATTTATGATAGGATCACAAATTATATTGGACTCAAGTCAATAGAGGAAGCAATTAATCCAACATCTAATATAAACCTTTGCACAGACTAACAGACTATTTGCTAAACTAGTCAAATAACATAAGTCAAATGAAAATCAATTTGTTATGATAAGGCAAAATATATTTCAGTCAGGAATAATTTTTAGTGGACTCCCAAATGTAAACCTTTTATACATAAATATAATTTTAAATAATAACTCAAACAAACCCACCATAGAAGTACGAGTTGTTGTTTTTTATACAAGTTAAACGAAATAACAATGAATGGAATCACAAGTTTAAACTTTTGTCAATTATAAGTAACACGAAGAGTGTAAACAAGTAAATGATAGAAACAAATAATTTACATAAAAACAATTATTAACATAATTTGCCAAATGAAAGGGATATTTAAATATGAGAAGCCTCAAAATTGAGCTCTCCTCTCACTGGAAGTAGAAAAGTAAACGGATTCTCCTTTATGTACTTTCGAAAAATGTTTAGCCCGAGTCTCTCGGGTTTTAAAGACCCGACTGCATCTATCACAATCAAATCCATCCGTCACGAAGTGCCGAGCCTCCACGTGCTTTATGACATCCTTTCTTTTCGAGGACGTATAACTACATTTTAAGCATTTGAAAACTCCGTTTTGAGATCGATTCGAAATGAATTTATTTAGTTCCACATCCAGTTGTTCTGCAAAAAAAAGAAATATATATATATATTATGTAAAAAATTATATATATTTTTGTGAAAAAAGGCCTGGGATTTAATAAAGACTCAGAGCTCTAGAGATAAAATAACAATTGAATAGTGATAAAATATATAAAAAGATAAATATAGGCTTAAAAAAATACTTTTGTATTTTATACCTAGATCTGTAAGAGTAATGCATATTATAAGACTATATTGAAGGAGTTCATTAAAATAATTTGTAAATTGCATTGGCCCATGTGAAGAGACAATTTGTGTTGTTGAGGATAATATTATTATTTCTGAACTGATGTTCACACCCAGGAACGGAGTGGGAAGAATTTATCCACCGGGACAATTATGCCCTCACCGGCCTTATACAGGCCCCAATATGTCATTAGGAGGCTGTCAACGGCCGTTTATGTTTCTTGAGGCCAGCGGCCCACCGGGAATAGTCCCGGTGGCCAATCCGCCCCGGTTCACAACTCAACAACAGCCACGAGTGACGTGTTGCTTTATTTCATAATACTAACTGTTTTCTAAAAGAATTCCCTCTTTTTTATCTTATTATCAATTCAGTTCAAGAAAAATATTATTGCTTATTTGTCTACGTCTCTTTTCAAACAAAAATGAGGAATTATAATCATACTCCATATAATACTAGATTAAAATTGTAAGTAACTTTAATTAAATAAGATTTTTTATTTCAAAAGTTGTATATTACTTATATGTTCATATTCTTTATATTTAAAAAAAATGATTGATTTAAATAATTAATAACTGTACTATTGTTCAAAATGTATCTATAAAAAGAGTAATGAAGAAGTCAGAAGATATTCGCAAGGCTATATATAAACATATATTCATCTATTTTTCTATGCAAACCAACACCGATCAAAGTAGCGAGGGATTTTGATTTCATATGCACTGAGATACATTTTTGTAGGCACACTGATATTTTTAGAATGTTAAATATTTTTTTTAATAGAACGCAAAATTGACTACCCCTAAACGTAATGACCGTTAAGTAAACGAATTATTTTGAAAAATACAATTTTTATTATTGATTGTTTTGATGTAACGAAATAAAGGCCTTGCATCAAGGAAACAATAATGGTATTAATCGATCACATGTCAAAAATAGGAAATTCTGTCATATTATAGTTATGTAAAAGTCTAATCTAAAAGGTAAGGGAGCTCGATAGCCGTGCGTGCTAAGGCGTGTTCAACTCTCAATGTTGGGGGCGCAGGTTCGAATCCCGAGAGGGGATGGTCATTTTTGGTCTACCTCATTGATAAGATCCTAGGTTCGATAGACTAATTTTAACGCTATAATGCTTATTTATATCCTATCGGATGCAATTCGATCGAACCATATAGGCAAAAAAAAAAAAAAAAAAAAATCTAAAAGGTATATATTATATTTAAATCATTTAAATTGTTGTACATAGTTATATTGCTCCTTTATTATGAAGCCTCGTGAATGGCTATTGATAATTGTTTTTGAAGAAGAAGGAAAAAAATAAATGGACTGCTGCAAGCCCCCTTTTAAACAACAATCCCTTGAAATGTTATATGGGCATATATATTACCATTCACTGAGACTTCATTGTTTGAGGTCTCAGGGGTTTGTTCAGGTTCTTCTCTCGTTGGTTCAGGCAGCACTGTGACGGACATTTGAGGGTCATTCCGAGGCGCCTCTGAGGGAAGGACTTCCTTGACCTCATCGTCATCCTCTTGATAATGAGGTCTCTTGTGGGGAAGTGAGTCCCCCTGGGGCTCGTGTTCTCGCTTGACTCCAGGCTCTGCCTTGGGAATGAGCGGCCCCGCGGCATCGTCGGTGATGAGCCCGTTGATTTTGAGCTCCTGAGCACAAGCCAGGAACTCGTCCAGGTCCTCTGAGGGGACTCGGACCTCTCCATTGTAGATAAAGCCCAGGATGGCCTCCAGGTGCTGGGGCTGAATGCCGCGGAGGAAAAGGAAGGGGTCTTGGTGAGGGATGGACTTGAGATGAGATCGGAGAAAAGGAGGAACAGGCGCTCAAAATGACGCGGTGGGCTCGAATCTGCTTAGAACCACAGCCAAAGTCACATCAAAGAACTCTTCATTGTTGCGGATGGTGGAAAATCCCTGCTTGATGTTGCTCTCATACTTGTTCCAGTAAAGGCAAAGAGTCTCCAAAGAGCCCATGATTGAGATGACTGAATGATCGAAAGAGTAAGATTCCTTACACGATTGTTATTATCAAGGTAAGTTAAAAGCTTTATATGAAGTAAAAGCTTTGTTGATGCAGAGTCCTATAAGGAGAGTTACGACAATAGATTGGAGCGCCACCTGGTGATGG
>CP045893.1:8213064-8280072 GCA_013387185.1 Caligus rogercresseyi
ATAGAGGGGTCAAATTTCATGATACTGAAATCAAAACCCAGGCTTTCGCTGACGACATAACAGCACTTTATTCAGGCTCAAGTAATGAAATTACACGGTCAGTAGAGGAAACTATAAAAATTATCAATCTTAGGGGGAAACTATCAGGATTACAAATTAATCTTATGAAAACCAGCATATTGACAAGTTCGTTGGATTTATCAGTCCCCGAAATATACAGATAGTAGGAGAAGCAAAATTCTAGGAGTTCACATATCCATTGGAGGTTCTTACATTGACAAAAATGTTAGGTGTATAGAAGAGAAGATAAATAGTATCACGGCAAAATATAATTACCTAGTCAGCTGGAATGTGCCCACCAGGATACACGTGTGGAATGTATTAATACTCCCGAGAGTAACTCATTTATTACGAATAGCGCGGTTTGATGAGAGACTCTGTAAGAAAGTCGATGAAATAGCCCGTTCATTCATTTTAAAGAAAGAAAGTTCTCCCAGGATCACCTGGGAGAGAATACAATGTCCAAGGAAATATGGGGGGGCTTGGACTCCTTTCTATACGAACCATATGGAAGACCATATTATTTTCCTGGTTTAAGAGAATTGTTCATACAGACACTTCGTGGACCAAAATATGGTAAGTAAACTGGAAGAGGAGAGAAGTCTTGATTTCAACTCAGTTAGGGGAAAGGGCCCCTCGAGGCTCATTGAATACTTAAAGACAGTAAGCCCATTTTGGGAGAGTGTGGCAAATGTTAGTGAGGAATTGGCTTCTAAGATTCTTCCTCTTATGGGGTGGCAAGAGCCAACAAAAAAATAATAACAGACTAGACTTCCTTCGAGAGACCTCTATAAAGAAAAAATAAACTTTATCGGTGAGATATATGAATTTACCAAATACACATGTTTTAACGAAACACTGGAGATACGAAGAGTTTTAAAAAATATTAGTTTTAAATGTAGACGATTGGCCCAAGAAATTGTTTCTTTGGTTTTCTATTTTTTTTTAACAATAAAAATCTACGTAATTTACAACTTAATGAGATAACTAAAAATAAATATTTAAAGCAGATCGAGCGTCACAAAGACAGAGAGAACGTGAATGCTAAAATGAATAAAATTATTGAGGGCTTATCCAACCTTAGATTTGACTTTTACTATATGGATAAAATATAAAATAATCACCAATACTTTGACCACGGGAAGCTTATATGGGAAAACAAAAGATGAAAGACTTTGCTTCTTCTGTAAGGAAAATATGAGACCACAGACCACTTTCTTGTTAAATGTATTGCTACTAGACCAATTCGGGAAAGATAGCTTTAGCAATATTTCTAAAATATGATATTATTTTACAAAGCAATAATTTTCTTTTTTATATATGGCCCCCATCAAACTGAATTAATTTTATAGTAACAAAAATAACAAACGCCCTATATAAATTTAGATGCACTAAAACGCCACTGCCTGATAATTTTGATAAATTGTGGATAAAATTTTAGAAGCCCCCCTTGATGATTGATTGTTTTTTTCTTTTTTTAATTATAATTATCATGATGAAGTTTCTTACGTTTATGTTATATTTTAGCGATTTTAAGGGATGATTTGTTTTCTTATTTTTACACATGTTGATTAATACACTCATATGATTAATAAAGTTGTACGCGTACAAAAAAAAAAACAAACAATGAAGGCGATAGTTTGATCGAAGGTAAATTCATAACGGGAGATAGCATAAGTATTATAATCAATGCTTTTTTTGTAGATACTTCTGTAAGTCCTGTGGAAGCAGACGGAGCTTTGGCCTTTCTGATTCGTTCCATGCGGACAAAGATGATTTTTTTTTTAGATGTTTTGAATGTAAAGGTTGCACTTTATACAAGCAACGTTGCATTAAGAAAGTAAGTAAATGTATAAGTGCAAACATTGTCGTAATAAACCTTTTAAAAAGTAATGCAAGAAATTCATTTGTTCTAAGGTTCGACAATTCAGACAAAAAAATAATTTATGAAAAATTATAAAATAACGGAAATTTATTAACATTGGACAAAAAATGTGTTACAATAAATGAATGGTTAAATCAAATATTTTTTGGATTATGTTGATCAAATGAAATAAACAAATATAACAAAATACGCACATATAGCTTATATTAGGTTAAACCATGTATAGTCTGGCCCAGTAAAACTCATTATTTTCATCAATTTATTTTTTTTTAAAAAAACCACTTTAAAATTAGAAAATATCCCTACGGCTGCAATGACGGTCGCAGCAGTGCTTGCAGAGCTTCTTGAGTTGGTTGAATAGCTCGTCTTCGCTAACCCTATTCATCGTCCGCTGCACAGCAGTAGTGGCTTCCTCAAAATCGTCATTACGGAGCAGATGCTTCAACTTCCGGAACAGGAATCGGTCAAAGAGGTTCAAATCTGGGCTGTAGGGTTATGTTTGACCGGTTTCACGTCCCTTTGGGTTAGAACCTCCCTTGTTTAAGCAGCAGCGTGAGGACGGGCGTTGTCCCATATCAGGAGACAATCCTTTGGTGAATCCTGCGTTGAGGTTGATGAAGTGTTTCCCGGTCGTCTTCAAGTCTCTCTAATGGCCTTCCAGTCGGCTGTGGGTCCCTCTCGAGAGATAGTGCCTCAATGGAGACTCGCTTCAAGTTGCAGCTGAACCCCATCAGAATAATCGTCTTCCTCGTCGTCAGCTTCACACGGGGGGGGGGGGGGGTTGAGATCCGAGCCCCATGGGATCCATCCAGACATGCCTCCGCTCCGCCGAGTCCAAGTGGAACCAGGACTCGTGGATTCGGAGGCATTTCGTTGTGCCGGAGGACGACGAGGATGGATCACGGGGAAGTATGAATCCTGGAGGGGGAAGAAGTCCTCGTCTCCGAGCGCCAAGCCTCCATCGCGAGCGGCACGTCTTTTTTGCGAGCGCAAACTCTTCCTTTGTGAGCGGCACGTCCACGAGATGAAGGATGTACTGGATTCGACTGGATGGAATCTCTGCATAGCAACACACAATCAATTCGACAAAATACAATCCACGATTGGATCCGAATTGTCTATCCAAGTGATTTGAAGTACATGAGAATAACTAATTAATAATGATGTATTAATAAGGGATCCATTTATTGTTTTGAATTTAGATCACCCCTTTTTCTCTTTTCTCTCTCTCTCTTCAAAGCATAATTGTAGCCATGTTTTGTTGGAGCATGTGATTGGTGGAGCATATCGATGCGCAGGGACACCAACATAAATATTTTGTAATGATTTCACGAAAAAATTACGGCCGTCCATCTTTGGAAGGATATTGCGCCTTGAAAAACCTTTGATTGTAATAAAACTCGACTTACAACAAACTACAAACATCCATTAATATGATCGAAAGCCTATATGTTTTTTGTTTTTCTATATAGAACGTATAATTTCAAATCATAAAAAATGGAAGCATCATCGTATGAAGTAAATATCGCCAAAAATACGTATAATAGTTTTTCTCCTTTTCTTATATTTCGTTCTGTATTCAAATAGTGTTCTCACCTCACATATATAACATGACAAAACATGGTGTATAAAACATTTCAGTTAATGGGAGATTGTTAATGGAAATTAAAAAGCGAAAAATTCCTCGGGCTCCTAAGGATCTATATATATACAGGCTTGTGAACGGAATGAAAAATTGAATGGCGTTCAGCTGAACGCACGTTCAATAAAACGGAAACGCAACTTTTTTTGAACGCAGAACGTTGAACGCAAAAAAAAGTTTTTGCGTCAGTGTTTCAATTTTTCCAAACATTCTTGGACTTTTTTCGGAAAAAAAAAACGTCATCAGTTCTTTGGAAATTCTTTTCCAAATAAAAAACGTCATCACTATGCATCATTTTTTTTTGGAATTCTAAAAAAACGTCATCAAAACGCATACTTTTACGGAAAATTCTTTTCTAAAAAAGACCCTCTAGACCTGGGTTAGATCCAGATTTTTAAATAAAAACCCTAAAATAGTATATTCATTTTTCTAAATTACAACAATGTTTTTTAAATATTTGAACGCTGAACGCTAACAGAACGCTGAACGGAACGCAATTTTTTTTAACGCTGAACGCAAAAAAAGCTGACGCTCACAAGCCTATATAATATATATATATACATATATCACGAATGCAGACTTTCTGTAAAAAAAGTAATTCTACTGCTTCCATCATTGATCTTGTGTGGTTAATTAACATGCGGGTAATTATTTGAACCAGACTGAACTGAGCGGAGAGGTACTGAGACTGAGGTACTTGAAACCTCTCATATCACAAAATGGAATCCATGTGGATATCATCATCAGAAACGCTCCTTACTAATAAAGATTTAACACTTGCAGGAAAAAACTTTTCCCATCCTTTCTATCTTTATATGACAGCATCAAATAATAAAACTTCTTACTATTGCGATACAAAAAAAAACTTTTTTAGTCTCAATGGCTAGATTCTCCTACAACTGAAGGGCATTAAAAAAAAACCATCTATGGTGTTGCCCTTAAACTTTTTTCCTCTGTGTTTTGTTTCTTTTCAATGTTAGTGTCTCACAAATAATTGTTGAAAGGATATTTTTTTATGAAATGGGAGACAATCCTGAATAAAGTTAAATGCATCAACTTTCAATTAGGAAAAAGTGCATGACAGAAATCAATTAAAGGCAAAAATACTTATTTATTCTCTAAAGAATGTGGTGTAGTTAATATTTAATAAATAAAATATTAATAAAATATAATTTCCTATGTAAAAGAAGAAATTGGGTAATAATCTGCACATACATTTAATTTGTTTCTATTAAATGTATCAAAACAATTGTTCTTTTCGTTTAAAAAACACCATAATATGCTAATAAGATTCTTTTGTCCTTCGTAAAAAAATATTCACTAAATCCTATTCTTTAAAGAAAGAAGGCATACCTTAAGGAACCTTTCATCATGCATTATGCGAGGTGTACTTATTTTTAATGTTCCCTTAATATGGAAAAATTGATTTAAAAAAATTATTAATTGTAGTTTACTTACTGATGTGATAGCGAATTTAATTTACTATACAAAATTTAAAAGATATATCTAAGCTCTTTTTTAGCACTGTAATGATTAGCTCCGTGGAGATAGTAGTAAATAATATTATGGGATTTAATGGATAAAAAAAATGTCACTTTATTGTTAGAATAACTCTGAATATGCTATAAATTATTTCTTATTTTGTGACGTAAAAAAAATCGACTTGAATGGGCATGTTGGTTGTTACATAAATATATCTTAATGAACTTTTCCTTTTAAAAGAAAGGACAGACCTTAATTATAGTAGAAAAACATTTAATGGCATATTTTTAATTTATAAATTTGTCAATTTTTTGATGCCAACTTTACAATATTAGTAAGAAAAAGAAGCAATCAACACAAATAATTCGAAAAAACGATTTGCTTTTGTAACCACAATAAACTATTTCCAATAAACAACTTCTTTAAATATTGCTTGAGGTTCAATTTGATTATTATTTCAAAAGTAACATTAAATATATTCATGTATGAAAATAGTTTAAAATCTTTAATAAGGATATTCAATATTAATGATGTAATTATTTTTCATCGGTATGCACAATTCAACGATCTCTTTGATGTATATATTGATGTTATCAATAAGCTTCATATATTTTTTCTTATTGAAAACAAAAATTATAAAAACAAAAGGGTAACAAAATATTAAGAAAATCCAGTGCAAGGCAAATTGTCTGCAGGAAAATTGCCCTGCGGAAGATTTCACACAGAAACATTGCATGCAGAAGGATTGCACGCAAGAAAATTGCCCGAAGAGAGTATAGCCCAAAGGAAGATTGCCAATAATTCATTGAAGAAATGCATCAGGCTTGTTACAACATTGCAAACCATTCCATATTGGGTTCCAACCCCTCTCATACTTGGTAAATTGAGCATATTAAACAAATTTTTAGCATATTGAGGTTTCAAACCCACAGATCCATCATATTCTGACGATCACTCCAATAACATATTGAAGTTTCCAAGGCACTGCAAAAGTGCCTTTGGATTCTAACTATATTGTCGGTTAACAAAAAATTAAATTAATTCCAATTAATTTATTCATAATTTAAAAAAAATAGTTTTCGACTTCATACAAAATTATAAATAATTCAAAAGAATTCAACTGACATTCAATATGTTTATATATATAATGTTTGTTTGTTTAATTCCTAGGTAAATTTACAAAAAATATCAAAAAATTTCAAGCATTGAGCTTCCATTAGTGTCTTCTTAGCTTTGGACTCCTCGGCGAGCTGGTACATCTCCTTTACGGTGCGGGCACAGTAAAAAAAATATATGTATATATATATATATATATAAATATATATATATATATATATCATATATAACTAGAGGCGTATATACACTCAGAGAGTGCAAACCTCCGCCGTCACGGGGTCCTTATGAGCCTTCCGAGGCGGATTTTTAAAAACTGGGGCGGCGTAGAGGGACGGGGGAGGGTTTCCCTCCACAGAAATTCTGAGAGGAAGACGCTCCCGGCACCCAATTTCACAGCACAGCGACATCTATTGGCAGAGTAGGCTAGCTTGAAATATTTATTAGTATTTAGCTCGTTTTGCATCTTAATTCTGCACTCAGAGATGCTAAAATTTAATCACTTGTTTCTTTTGGCATTTTCAACAACTCCACAAAGTTCATCTGAATCTGTTCCGTACTTTTTGAGTTATCCTGCTGACAAACAAACCAACCAACAAACCAACGCCAGTGAAAACAATACCTCCTTCGGCGGAGGTATATATATATATATCAGACTGTTAAAGTTCGTTAAAAATTGTCGTTCGCCAAAGTTGTCCTTCGTCGCTTATCGTTCGTCATTCTGAAAAAAAGGGATTACGTTTTTTAGAAATGAATATTTTCCAATGACAATGAAAAATCCTTGCCTTTTTAGCTAAAAACGAACAACCAACGATCAGGAATTTTCCTTATCGTTCGCGAACGACAATAAATTAACGATAAATCAACAAGTCTGATATAGATGTTATGTATATATATATATATATATATATATATATATATATATATATATCACTGTAATTAACCGATGATGTTCCTTTTCTCAAGCAGTATTTCTTCTTAAAAAGGCTTTAGAATATAAAAGGTTGCAGATAATTTATTACTCTCGTCGATGCAAAGAGAAAAAAAGAAATTATTTTATGGCTTTGGATTCCAGGTTTACGCATTAAAAGCGATGGTATATGTGGGCATATATTATGCAGACCAACAAGAAATATTAAGATTGCTTTTTTGAGCATCCCTAAAAGCTAAAAATATGCAAAACATAAGCTACACAAGTCCATGGCTCATTATTTACATAAATGAACTTGGCTTAGAGAGTATTGGTAGATAGAAAAATACGTATGTTACGATAAAATAAGCTTTAAAAGGTAGATATAAAATCTTCTGAGGTTACAAAAAATAAATTAAGATCCAGCTCATTTTATGAGAATTTTTTAACATATACTCACGGATGCAACACCATCAACCAATAAAAGAAAACAGTTTGCTATGTTATATCTATAATGCATTAATAACTTCTAACTAAAAAAATCTATTAAATTTGGATTTAATATTTATTCTTTTTTTTTTGTACACCAGTACAACAATTTTATTCTCATTTATATCTACGACAAGACATTACCAGCATTTCTTTCAAAAATCAAACTTTATAATTAAATTTTAACTAAACATTAAAATTATAAACTGTTGGGGGAAAATTTGTAGGGGGGGCTCTTAAGATATTGTGAAAAAATAAATTTGTATAATAAAAAAACCATTAAGTAAAGATACAATATATAAAGGACAGCAATTATGTCAATAGTTTTTTTACTGTTCTATCGACTATTCCTTTAAAATTTGGGGGTATGGGGATTCTTTCTGTTCGCAATTTGTACCGAATCCCAGCATACATATATATATATATTGTGCTGGGATTCGGTACCACCGATTCGGTATTCGGTAGATTTTATTATATATCTACAAATTATCGATCGGTGCGGTAGATAAGACAGAAAGATACATTTATTATTTATCTGTGACTACATTTTCAGTGAATAGTTTTAAGAGCTCAGGAAGTGTTTTAGTGGGGTTGTCATCGACATGCTTATTTTATTCACCAAAACATTTTTGACGACTTTTTAAAATTACCAAGTTAGATTTTTCCTGAATTTTCTGTGGATGATTTGAGGCAAACAGACGTGTTCTTGTTTTCATGGGGTTTTTCTGGAAAATTAGTTTTCCATAGGATTGCTTAAAAATACGTTATTTATGTGCCTGTCTTCTCCCTATATAAGTTCCAATGTTGCTAATGCCTAAAGATTTGACATCACTCTCAACTTTTCTTTATAGAGATATGAATTCACATTCTCTCTTAAATTCTTTATTTTGATCCCATCAAAGAGACCAAACAAAAACTCAGTAGCGCCGCCATCACAATCTTCGACACTCTATATTCTCTATGAAATGACTTAAAAATAACTTCCTTTTATTATGCTTCAATACCTAACCTGAAGGAAATAGAAAATGGAAGAAATGGCAATGCATACGCTTAAGGAATAGAAAACGGAAAAAGGGCAATGAAGACACAATGATGACTTTTTATGTTTATTATTTTTTCTATTATAAAGACTATTTACAAGGCGTTGTAAATAAAAAACTATTTTAGTAGAGTCTATTGATTATTTTATAATATTGGTGACATATATTGTACATTAGAAGATAATGTACGATTAATGTTTTAGATAATACTAATCACATAATGTTCTATGAAGTAGTTAAGAATATATTCCAAACCTAAAGATGAGACAATACTCTAAACTTTTATTGATAAAGATAGGAACATATATATATATACAGATTTTCATTTTTAGGATATTGATTTGTATTGTATATAATCAATTACACTTTTACTTTTAAATTATATTCAATAGTCCTTAGTTTTACAAGGTTGTTTTTGGTCATCGCTATTATAACTAGAGGCATATATACACTCAGAGAGTGCAAACCTCCGCCGTCACGGGGTCCTTATGAGCCTTCCGAGGCGGATTTTTCACGACTGGGGCGGCGTAGAGGGACGGGGGAGGGTTCCCCTCGACGGAAATTCCGAGAGGAAGACGCTCCCGGCACCCGATTTTACAACACAGCGACATCTATTTGCAGAGTAGGCTAACTTGAAATATTTAGTAGTATTTAACTCGTTTTGCATCTTAATTCTGCACTCAGAGAAGCAAAAATCTAATCACTTGTTCCTTTTGGCATTTTCAACAACTCCACAAAGTTTCATCCGAATCCGTACCGTACTTTTTGAGTTATCCTCCTGACAAACAAACCAACAAACCAAGGCCAGTGAAAACAATACCTCCTTCGGCGGAGGTAACAATGAAATAAAATTTTGTAAATAACAGAGTAAAATATAGTTTACATGTAACTTAGTTGTTTTTCGTAGTTTAAATAATTGAAAGATAAAGACAGTAATATGCTCATCAATTGCTTATAACAAAACTTCCATGGGAGCATCAACCCAAGGCCGATTTACAAATAAAACAAAGTTTTATCATATTCAAATTTTTTAATTTTTTTACTTCTATGCAAAAACTATTACTTGGTTTTTTAAAGTGATTTTCTTCAATTGACTATGAATCTTATGAAAAAAATAACTCCTTTGTTGAAAACAAACACTGTTTCTCGGGCATGTATTTTTGTCATCAGTTATAATTATTGCCATTCTCATTCAACGAATGCCATAGTTTTTTTATTGTTGTGAATTAAGGACTTTGAGATATATATAATACAAAATAACAAGAAAAAATTCTAAAATTCATAATGTGATCCTAATTTTTGTTACTTTAAAGGTAGATTCCTAAATTACCATTTGAGATCGAGTTTTTTGATGCATTAAATAATCGAGCTATGAATCTGAGCACTGGACTATCTTTTAAACTATAATGCTTTTTGTTCCATCTCAACGAGCTAATCATATTTTTAAATTATTTGCTAGAATAGGTTTTATGTTAGAGCTATTTTTGAAACATCTTTTTATAACAACAAATAAAATATTATCAATAAACAAGTGAATTAATATATCATCACTTTGCTAACAAAAATAACAATCAAAATTTTATAATTTCCCTTCCTATTTACTCTTATTTGGACTTTGACTATCAAAAGATAATAATAATTAGAATTCATTCTTTATTTCATCCGTTGATTACTTCAACATTCATTTTTCCTCCTCTGGGTATGAATATTGCACATCCAGTTATTATTACATAGGTTGGTGGTTCGTCATAAAGCGTTAAAGTAAAGTAGCGCATGCATAACATAAAATTCTTCCTTTTTCCCAAAAGGAATTGGCCAAAATTTTAGTTCTTCTTTAGGCCGTAAGGGGCGCTTTGATGCTAGAGCTCTTTAAAAAAAATTACAAAGTCCTTTTATTATTTATATTTGGAGACGTTTTTTTCCTAAAAAAAGTGTTGTAGTGACTTGATATATATCAAATCATCAAACTTAATCCCTTTCAGCCGCTTTTAAATAGGATTGTGACGTAATATCATGGACTAGCGACATCTAACGTTAAAGAAAATAACCAAAATGTTGGCCAATTTTTTTGTCTACTTTTTCCTTGCATGCACTACTTTATTTTAACACTTTAGTTCTTCAGACCTTACTACTCTATGAATTTGTATATGGAAAACTCTTGATACTAACACATTAGATTGTGTTGGTATATAAAAGAAAGGGAGTAAATCCTCAGAATACATTCCTTCGTATTCCTTTGGACAATACCATCTAGAGACTCATATAAAAAAATAAAATGGATTCACCTTTTTTCCCAAAAAATATTATCATTTTATCGAAATGATTTAGTGTTTTTTTCCTCTCAGCCATAAAGGTACATTGCTGGTGTATACACGAAGGGGCACACATATTATTATTGAACGTGTAGATATGATATATGTAATGTATATTTTTTTGAGTAGAAAGGATTTTGACCACCTAGTAGTACATAGTAGTCTTTTTTATCACGAGCAGATTTTTTAAAGAAAAGACAGATAGAGAGCTTTAACGCATGATAAAATCTATATATTCAATTGCTCTACGTTGGGCTCTTGCTAATCTGGAGCTATATCGCATATAGGCTAGCAAGTGATAACTTCGTTTGCAAGGATGATTTGCGAGCCATCTTGAAGTCAACCACTGCACGTTACTCGGCTCTTACAATTAAAATTCCAAACTCAAATAATGATGCTTGGAATTATATTGGTAATTTAGTTCGTTTTATCCTTGACCGTCAAACACTTAATTTTTTAACCCTTATATTGTGTTAGAAAGCTGTTTACACCTGTGGTATTCGCGGTCAATTTTGACCCATGATTTGAAAATGCATCAAGTTTTCTTCCAAATTGTTTTCGGGCTAGTATACATTCATATAAATGGAACCAGTGTGGGAAATTTCTTTAGTTGGCTCCACAGACACAGTGTTTTAAAATGTAACACTCGTGTAAAATGTGTGTGTGTGCCTGAATGCGCTTTCTATATGTGTCTGTCTGTGCATGTGAAAGAAGCCTGTTTGTGTGTGTGGGGGGGGGGGTGTGGGGGGGGCGTGTGTGGTGGGGGCGTGGGCGTGTGTGTGTGTGCCATAACTGGGCATATTGGGCCACAATTGATCCTCAGAGCAACCCATAGCTTTTAGGTGATGCATAAAACAGCCAGTATTCTCTGCCGGGTCATTTTGACCCGTAACACACAGATGTAACTTTTTTTTTGGAGACCTTTAATAATTACTAAAATGGTGAAAAATGATATTTCTGCATTCAATCGGGTGTGTCTGAGGATTAGATGAAGCCTCATTCCAGAGCAAAAAGCAAATGGTAATTTTTACACATTCAAACTAGAAAACGGGTCAATTTTGACCCTAACACAATAGAAGGGTTAAAACATATAATAAAATGTCACCTATAAAAAAAGATTTTATCCTAGTTCTCCTTTTATTTTAAGGATGGGTGTTGGGATTTATCCTGAATTATCTTTGGTCGGGGTGGTAAAATAACTCCCAAATTATAGTCAGGTGTTTTATCGTTATCATGTTATATTGTAGATTTATAATGTTTGACTAATTTTGTGTTTAATTTATCTTAATTTGATGTGTTTGTTGTATATTTCAAGAATATGTGCTTTTTGTTTTAAGTATTGTTTTATATTATTCAGGATTTTTTTTTTGCCTTTTAACTTTTGTTTAGAAATCTATTTTAAACTGGAAGTTTTGTTTGTATATGTAATTTCTCTAAATCAATAAAGTTTCTTATAATATAAAAAAATATATATATTCAGTTGCTCTGCGTTGTGCTCTTGCTAATCTTCCTGAATATAATAATAAAAAATGGATTTTAGCTTTTATTGTCTTAAGCAGTTGGATAGAAAAAAAATCCGTTTCCTAAATGAAGAAGCTTACTAATTACTAGGGTGCCCAAATAGGTATAGAAAACAAAGAGCATAAAACTACTGGTATCATATTATAAGAAATAATTTTAATATATAAAATTTTCCCTCCTGAAATTGAAATAAGCCATGTTTCAGAAATATCTAACTTGACGAAGCCTAAAGATTGTTAAGCATCACAGTTGGTTGAAACAAATAACGTTAAGCATATTTCTTTAGACGATTGTATCAACTTAACCATTAAGTCAAGGTAGTCAGTGAAAAAAATACTTTTTAATGTTAGTTTAAATAAATTCATTTGCCGTATCAATAAACAATAAAATGGAGTCCATAATTTGAAAAAGTAGGCTGAAGTAGTAAGTATTGCTTGTAAGAGGTATGATCCCCAAATAGAAATAATGTTTGATATCCATAAAAATCTTTGAAAAAGTGTAATTTCGTAAAAAAAAATCGCATATATCAAAAAGCAAATAAAAAATATAATAACATAAAAATTATAAACACGTTGGTTGCCATATGTAGCAATGTTTTAAAAAAAACAAACACACACACTATTAAACCTTCGAAAAGAAGGCATGCTAAATATATTTACAACAAAAAGTTTACTTCGAATATTAAGTGGCGAGAACACATAATTATATACCATTTGTATTTTTTTCGAATCTATGAGTTTGTTTTTCCAAAACACATTAAAGAATGAGATACAATAACGTTTGTTTTATCTTCATTTTCCCTTTCAATTATACATATATAATATGATCAGGAGAGGCGGGAATTTGACTTGTCTATTTATATCACGAGGACGAACAAGTTTGAATGCCCATGAGCACCAATGTGGAACAGAGTAAAGCGTTAAAGTAAAGTAGCGCATGCATATCATAAAATTCTTCCTTTTCCCCAAAACGAATTGGCCGAAATTTTAGTTCTTCTTTAGTCCGAAAGGGGCGCTTTGATGCTAGAGCTCTTTGAAAATAACAAAAAAGTCCTTTTATTATTTAAATTTGTAATCTCGCACAATGTTGTAGTGATTTGATATATTCAAATCATCAAACATAATCCCTTTAAACTGGGTTTAAATAGGACTGTGACGTAATTTCATGGACTAGTGACATCTAACGTTAAAAAAATGAACCAAAATTTTGAGCATTTTTTTTTGGTTTACTTTTTCTTTGCATGAGCTACTTTACTTTACGCTTTAGAACAGAGTAGGCTTTTTGTGGAGCGTTAAGAAAACCTTTGCATTTGATATCCGCATTGTAGCCCATTAAGGTTAAAGAAGATGCAATGATTATGAAACTATGCAATCTCACGACATTTTTTATCTTTGTTAATAAAATCTTTGGATATTAAAATTAAAGATGAACCAAAATGCATTCTTGAATATGGCTTTTGTTATGAATATTTTATTATTATTTAGTTGGGGGGTGTTTTAGTTTCTGTTTATTGATATCTGTGTATATGTAAAATATATATTATAGTATAAGTGGGTCAAAGCTAAGAGGTAATCCCTATTTTAAAGTGATTATGATTTAAAAAGTATCTGCATTATTATTAATTGCAATAATCTACACGTGTATGAAAGTTCTTAAAGACCACAGCTTTGTGAACTACATAAATTTACTTTCTAGGTAATTACATTTTTTAATACCCACTGACCCCTAGCTCCCCCGATTTGAATCGTATGGAGTATTTTTTCTGGGGCTACCTTGAGCCACACACCAACTGACTGGCTCACAACACCAAGGCCGCCCTGATCAACTCCATAAAGAAGCAGACCAAGGCCTGCTCCTCCTTCCACGCCAGGATCCAGCGTGTCATCGACGCAGAAGGCGGATGGATTGAATAAGCAGAATCTACATATCTGTACAAGTATTTTAATGTCTAAATAAATAAAATTGAACAAAAATTAACAATTTCATGTGTATTTTAAGTTGAGAGAAGAAAAACGATGGATTGATCTTACCACCCTGTACATTTACTTTTAATTACATTTTTATATTAATATGGTGCTAATGTGACTATGAATAATAAGCATATGAATAATAGTTATAAGAATGTTATAACTTATATAACAAAGAAATAATGAATAACCTATCAGAAAACCGAGAAAAAAAGGCACAGTGATAACATCTGATAGACCAGTAAGTGAGACCAATCGAGGTCTATTTTTATTTACGTGTCAGCGAGATATTGTTATCTTCGTCTTTGTATCCTCAATACCTAGGACGGTTTGTGGAATCTAGCTTATGACGCGATTAAGTTTTATTCTTCCCAATTTCCAAACCTTAAAAAATATTCTTTCGATATATAACACAAAATATGCGTCTTGAATATTTTTTATCTTCATGATATATATATTTTTTAATAATATCTTTTACATTTGTATAGCATTTAATTCATGGCTTTTTAGAAATACTAGGATTGATGTTTCAAGCCTTTGAATATAAATATTATGTTTGTTCTTACCTGTATTGTGTATTGATAGTTTGGCTTTTTAATAGACAATTTAATTTAAAATTAATTTTTATTGTTGCTGTAAAACATAAAAAACTATATCATCTATATAGTTTCATTTCAATGTGTCTAAATACAGACCTTGCTGAAAAACCCCACATTAGATAGTAAAGATAGGGAAGACTGGGGTCAGTTGCAACACTTTTTTGCATTTGGCTTTATAACTCAGAGATGGTTTGGTTTAGACAAAACCAAATTTGAATACAATAAACTTACATGTGTCTGTTAATAGTCAAAAAAGTTAAAATATGATTACATAAAGTACTTTCTTCACAATTTGCATTTGAATGTAAGGAGTCAGATGTTGCAACTGACCCCATGCCCGGGGACAGTTGCAACACTGTATGGAGACGGTTGCAACATGTTGGAAATAGGTATTTCCAGTGCTAATTAAATGTTTATTATTTAAAAAATGTATGCTATCATAATGTTACTGTGTATTTATCTACCAACTTTGATCATATAACAATAAAATATCTGACTAGCTTAAAAAGGCCTCATGTGACATATCAAAATTAATTAAAAACACAGAAGTCTTTTGGTGACACAGGAAGTACAGAAGTGTTTGTGAGAAAATTCACTTTTATTTAGTTCATTTAAAAAATGCATCCTTTTTAAATGATAAAACTGCCATTAACACATTGCAACAGTTGTTGCGACTGTCCCCCGAACGGTCAGTCATGATAAAACCTAGCTAGCTAGCTAAACAAGGTGACCTTGATTCATGCTAACTGTATTAGCTTAAAGTCAACATATAACTTGTCTCAACCAGGTAAGTTTTAACTTAATCACAAAAACAGTGACAACACTATTACAAAAACAAAACTCAAGAAAAAATGCTTTCTTATCTCAAAAACAGTTATTTTAAATAACTCCAGAAGTGCTTAGTAGTACTCCTTTTCTCTGCAATGGAGAGAACTCTACTGAGCATGTGCAGTGTGAGTGTCATCACTCTAGCTTGTTCCTGATTGGACAAAAAGGCCCTGTTGCAACTGTCCCAGGTCTCCCCTACATAAAAATCTACATAGATTAAAAAGGATAATAAATAAGAATCCTCAAACACGGAAAATTCCCGAAATTTATGACAATTTTATTATATTCATTATATGATTTGATATTTAAAATCACAATCTGTGCTGATATGCATATTTAATATATATTACGTATGATCTCAGATATTAGGTTGTTCCATAAATAATGAGGTCGACCATTGAAACACAAAATTTTCATCAAATCAACAAAAGATTATCAATCAGTACACATAATCCCCTCCGACTGCAATGACGTCGTGGCAGTGTCCCGGAACTTCCTGAGTTGGTCGTAGAGCTCGTCTTCACTGACCCTCCTCATCGCCCGCTGAACGGCGAGTGTAGCTTCCTCGTCCTCCCGGAGCAGGTGCTTCAACTTCCGGAAAAGGAACCTGTCACACAGGTTCAGGTCGGGTGAGTAGGGTGACTGTTTCGCCGGTTCCACGTCCCTCCGGGTCAGGAACTCCTTTGTATCGGTGGCAGTGTGGGGACGTGCGTTGTCCCACATGAGGAGACAATATTTCAGCCGGATCTTCTCCTTTTTCAGGCTGAGAAAGCGCTTCCCAGTCGTCCTCAGGTACTCTATCATGGTGTTCCAGTCGGCTGTGGTCCCGGCAGGTAGTGCAGTGATCGATACCCGCCTCGGCTTGCAGGTGAACCCCATCAGAATAATCGTCTTCCTCGCGGTCTGTTTCAAACGGGGGGTCGAGAACCGGGCCCCCGTGGGTTCTCCCAGACTTGCCTCCACTCCGCCGAATCCCAGAAGAACCAGAACTCGTTCTGTACTAACAGATGAGACCCCAGAAAGTCCTCCCCGTGGTCCTGGAACAGCTTCTGGAGGTCCTGACAGCACTTCATTCGCTGAGTCTTGTTGGCTTCAGAGAGCTGGTGAGGGACGAGCACGCTGAGGAGGTTTGGGAGCCCTAGATCCTCCGCCAGAAGCCTGGAAACAGTTGTAGATGGTAGGGACACCTCTGCAACACCTTGTCGAGTGGTCATCCTCGACCAGGCGCTTCACACGGGCCACATTTTCCTTTGGCCTCGTCTCCCAGGGACGTCCAGGACGGGCCTTCTTCTCCAGGGCAAAAACACCCTTATCGAACTCAGTGTACAATCTCTGGAGGGTGGAGAGGCCAGGGCAGGAGTCGAGGAAGGTAGAGAGCAGGTCCCCGTGGATCTCGTTGACTGTCCTGGCGAGCTTGATTCGGATCAAGAAGTAGGAGCGAAAGTCGGGTGTCTCCATTTTCAGTGGCGAGTAGAATGAATGATAGAAATGACGCGATTACTCTCACCTTATATACTAACCTGAGTGGCGCCGTACAGTGTGTTCCATTACAAAAATATGCCATAAGAACTCTCCCGTTGAAATTTTTGAGATAGCGTGTGAACTTTTTGAGATAGCTAACCAACCTCATTATTTATGGAACAACCTAATAAATACAGTAGGACTGTATATTTGTAAAAGCCACAGTAAGCAAACTTGAATATTTGTTATTTTGTTAATGTGTCGTGGATTGTATTTTCAATCTTTATATGCATGTTTTTCCCTGTTGAAAAAGAGTATAATTTGTCAGGACGTTCGGCACTTGGAAAATAATAAAAACTTGTCAGAAAGAAGCTTGATGGGAAAACATGACGGGTAATTAATGGAATGAGTATTTAATTGTGCATAGAAAAATTATTAAAGTTGGAGTCCTCTTCATATAGTCTTTAATTAATGGTGAACATATTAAGATATGCAGTCAAACACAAAAAAATATGTTTTTGTAATCATAAAATTTTATTATGGTGCAATTTTGTTGGTGTTGTCATCTGACATGCTTAATTTTTTACTGTTTGTAGCAAATATAATTATCGGAGGTTAATCACGGATTGTGGGATCATAAGATTGCTACAGAAATGAAGGCATAAATCAAGATAAGACTATATATAATGTATGTAAAAGAATAACATAGACTTATGATGTAATGACGTAACAAGGGTAACTCAATATGTGCTTGAGGAAATGGAGTTTAATTATTAGGAATTTGGTGATTAATTCAGGGTGTGGTAATTGCTTTTTAAAGAACTGAAATGAACTTGGAACTCCAGGATTTACCTCGCTAATACTAAAATACTTCTTCTGCTGACTGTATACTTCAAGATTCATCTGTGGTTCATTTATAACTATGTATAGGTAATAAATAGTCCCGGTTTGAGTCGTTGCAGATATTTCAATCTACATAAATATGTCGACGACGCAATTCCAATTTTTATTTATTTGTACACTTTCCAAGTGACGTCACTTAGTAGCACTGTAGTAGCTCTGAAGCTACTGGTGTCAAATTGACACCAAATATATATTAATCCCACTGCACTTTTAAATTAGATCAATGATCTGATTAAACTATAATTATGTCTGCATATAATCATCATGAGATTCAACACTATTAATTACTCATTTACGTTTAGGACCTGATCAGACTAATTTGGAGAGCTAATGCACAACGATCTTATAGGAGTTTCGCTTGCTTTATTTCGGTAGTGCGCAGCAGTAACTTAATTTAAGTACTTGCAACACTATTGGGTCTCAGTGGAATATAAATATAGTCATCACTCATCATAAAAGCTGAGCATTAAGTAAAGCTTCTCAACAAAATATATTTTTGAAACGAAAAGAGTGTGTTGGTCGATCTTCTTCTTAATTAACTTTCATGTGTTTCATAACGAGGACAACTTATAAATAAGACAAATATTTTTTCATTGTTTTTTTATTTATTTGTCAGAGAAAATGTTTTTCAAAAGAAAAGGTCTTTAGAGTCGACTCCATGACACAAAAAGAAGTAAAAAAGGAACATCTGAAATCTTTTCTTTCATCATCATATATACACCTATTACTATGTGTACACATAACCCCAGTATTTCTTCTTCTTAAACGTCCTTTGAACTCCTAACAAGTCTGTGAATAATTATATGTACAACTTTATATATTATATTTAATATTTGTACTCTGTCTCATCATCATGAAAGCGGGGGAAAGAAAAGATTGCTTTTATCACATACATGCCTAAATAACCTCATTTTTTTCTTCTGTTGTGGTTCATATTAAAAAAAACCAGTGTTCTTCTCTCTTGTAAGAAAGAAGATATAAAATATTTAATCGAGAAAGGAGGAAGGAAGTGTTTTATTGTTATGCAATAAACTTTTTCTCCATATTCCTTCTAGAAAATATGAATGGGAAATCATTAACCTATTTAAATGGTTAATACCCAAAAAAAAGAAACACCGGAAATTACTTCCTTCTAATGAACCTCTTGAAAAAAGGTGAGCCATAAACTGGGAGCCTTTTATTACCTACATAGATATATAATCAAATCAAACACTTGACTCATATTCTCGGGTGAAGTATTTATAATGAAAAAACACTATTGAACTAGTGGCCAATACATTCAATAATATATAAATTTATAACTTTATTATAACAATAGACTATATATATATATATATATATATATATATATATATATATATATATATATATATATCAGGATCGACCAGGACACCTTTTTTCGCCGGGACCCGGGCCGGAATTTATTTTATTTTTTTTTATTTATTTATTTAGAGTAGTTATATAAAACAATATAATAATTAAACATTATAGATTAAAATTAATACTCTAAACAAAAGTCCAACAAATTCCTAACAATGTAATACAACTATAATTAAAAACATGAACAAACAAATATTAAACAAACAACAAAATCACATACAACATACTTTCTAATTTTATATAAATAAAATTTCAAAACAATAAAACATTTTGTATTAAAAAAGACTAATTAAGATATTTACTTCTTTAAAAACTTTTTGTGTATTCGTAATAGCCAGCGTTGAAAATTCTTGTAGTGTTTGGAGGGATAATACTTTATTATATTTCCCGCATATTCCCACGATGAATAGTCCTTGTTTGGAATTTTGATACTAAAAGCCGAATATCTTGCAGCGGTTGATATATAATTGCCCGAAATTCTTCCACCTGGACCGGTATTCCGATGGTCAGTTTTTCTGCAATCCTGCTTTTACAATTTGAAATAGCCATTTCAAGGGCACGCGTTTTCAGTGATGCTTTCAAAAAATTCGAAGTAACTCCAAACAGAATCAACGGTGTCACAAAGTTTTCCCCCACGTTGGCAATGTTGAGAGTATTTTTTTCCTTAGGAAGCGAAGTCCCTGGCATTCAGCAAATGCGTGAATAAGGGGTTAATTAGTTTTCCGCAATCCTTGCACGGAGCATTGAAGAAAATACAGTCATTTAAAATTTGTAATTGCGCTGTGAATTTCTTGGGGTCCTTAATTTTTGTGATAGATGACATTATTCTTTTTTCCAGGAGCATGGAAGATTTAGCTTTGTAATAAATCTATTACATATTTCCACAGCCTCACTTTTGTAGTTGTCTTCAATTGACATTCTCAAGTGCAAGGCTGTGGTACTTGATGTTCTAAAGCAGATTTTTTCAGAGGGTAATAAATTTCCCACAATTAAAAATGGTGCCTTCCAAATCATGTAATGATAAAATTTTGTTTTTAATAGCGACAAGTTTCAATTCTGTGGGATGTAAAAGATTTTTAAAGTAAAATTTCTTATTCCGATTTTGGTGAATCACGTCAATGGTCGAAGAGGCTTTAAATGATGGAGTTCCACTCCATAAAACTCTGTGAGCTGACGCTATCCAGGGAGAAATTTCTTCTAAATGGGAATTAATAAAATTTGTGCCAAGCATAAGCCACGTGTAAATGGGATCTACAGAAAATGTAGCCCTCCATTCAATTCCAGGACGGCAAGAGATGTCTATAAAAACCTTGCGGTATATTTTGGGTAAAATTATCTTGAGAAGAGATAGCCCTCCTCCTAAGAGAGATCTAGGTCTTATTATTGAAGATATGTAAAATTTGTGAAATAATTTGTTGAGCCAGACCTTTTTTTCATCTAAAACTTTTTCTGCAAGCCAGGGAATCGCGGTTGCTTTGTATAAAATTTTCGGTGTTATAACGTAGCTAAAAATATCGATCCTCTTCTGGAGATTGAACCCTCTTGACGATGAGATTGTAGAATCCACATAGTATCTAAGTGAAGTCCAATTAGAAGAAGATGATCCATGTCTGTCCCATGAAATCCCGAGAACTGAGATAGAGTCTATGATCGAGCAGCCAGCAATTTTTAATTGTTTTCCAGGACTCCATTCCCCGAAAGGTAAAATAGCTGTTTTTTGTTATTGATTTTTAATCCAGACTTCTTCTCATATTTTTTGAAATAGTCCAGAACCACTTCAATACGCTTAATCAGTTGTCTCTCAGACTTAGCTTCAAGCATTATGGTAATATCGTCAGCGTACATATCCATTATGTGTCTCTTCCCCTCTAAAATCACTCCAAAGCCTTTGAATTTCTTTAAAATTGAATTTCTAAGACTATTAAGAGCGGCAATAAATAAAAGGGGCGCTGTTGGGCAGCCTTGCCGGCAACTCCTCTTAAAGTTGATTATATCACTCCTATGGTTACCCAATGATATAAATGACGTGCCATTGACGAGTAGGGCTCTAATAGGATTCAAAAACTTCTTCGGGAGTAATTTTTTAATGGAGTTGAGGATGAAGTTGTGAAGTAAGGAATCAAACGCCTTACAAAAGTCTACTGCAACGATAGCTCCATAAGTTTTCCTTTTGTTACCTTCTAATGACGGTTCCTATATTTCTTGATATGTCGCTAATTTCCTTCCTTTCAGGAATCCTTTTTGTTCTGGGCCAAGTTTAGTATTTAATATAGGCTCGATTTCTGAAGCAAGTACACCAGAAAGAATTCGATAATGTTCACTAAGAACTGTAATTGGCCTCCAGTTGTTCGGATCTGGGACTTAAATTTTTAAAGCCGTGCCGGGTCAAAACCGGGCCAGAACTTGATATAAATTTTCGTTCTGAAGTGGCAACGTTTTTTTATGAAAATAATGTCCCAAATAAGTGACGACGTTTTTTTTAGAAAATAATTTCCAAAATAAATAAGTGACGACGCTTTTTTAGAATAGAATCTCCAAACAAAGTGACGACGTTTTTTTAGGAAAAGAGTATTCGAAAACTTCCTTTCTAAAAAAAATTTTTTAATTGACAAACGAATTTTTTTTCATGTCCCGGCTCGGTGCATAAAAAACTGGGACACCGGGCCGGGTACCCGGTCGTTTCTGATATATATATATATATATGGGATCACAAATAAACCTATAGAAATTAATTAATATATTGTTATATTCCGATAATTTCTGTAAGCTTGAACGCATAAAAAGAACAATATGGCATTGCAGTAATAAAAAGCTCCAAGGAAGTATAAATATCCATTATTAATATTACAAACGTTTTGCACTCCTCTTAGGCAATAGCTTGAAACTAAATCATATTGCTATTGGTTCCAATCTTCTCCATTACAATTATTCTCCATTCATTCAGGGCTTTTTAAATAAATTCATAAATAATTTCATATAGAAGAGTCGATAAATATCCCAATCCAAGATTATTGAATCTAAAAGCCCTTTCATACAACACTTTTATAACCAAAAAGATTGTTACAGTTGAAGAATAATGAATTTATTTACTACTAGTATAACAAGTTTTATGTATTTCTACATGGTAATAAACGAAATAATAGAAACGGTTATCAAAATTCATACAAAAATAATTGTTTTATTTTTGTGTGTTTGGTTCGAAATAATTGAATTTACATAAATCAGCGTTAAAGAGTTAAATTATTCTATCGAACTAGGATCTTATCAATGAGGTTGACCAAAATTAGGTTTCTCCTTTCAGGATTTGAATCTGCGCCGCCATCAACAACATCGAGTGTTGAACACGCTTTAACGCACTGAGCTTTCGCATCTTCTTTTTCAAAATTATTTCAAAAATTAGTTGCATTTACGATAAACATATGTGTTATGGAAAGAAAACCAAGTCTCTGTCAAAAGCCTGCAGATTTTACCATAGAGATATAAAGATATAGAGAACTATTGGACTCGTCAGAGAAATACGTCATTGTGTCAAGAATATAGCTGAACGACGACGTTTCTTTGCTATTGGAGGGAAGAGAAATACGTCATTGTGTTATGCTTATAACTCTATGATCAGCTTACGATGACGTAGTATCAATTACTTTGTTTATAGTGGACACACAGAACAATAGAACGCTTTAGTTTCTCTGCTATTGAAGGGAATCAGCTCTCTATATCTTTATATTTCTATGATTTTATGTCTACAAAATTTTATTTCTAATATTAAGTATAATTAACCAAGAGAAAAAATATAATATGTAATACTTATTTTTCGGCAATGTGCTTGAAAAGTTTTTGTTGTTGTATATTTAAGAAAAGTTTTTCAGTATAAAAAAAAACTTTTTACAAAGTATTGTCTGAATTTGTTTTTTCAAGACTCAAAATAGGCTTACTTTTTTTGCTTTATATAAATGGTTGTTTGTAAATAAACCAAGCACACACACACACATGAATATGGTCTGCTTGTGTGAGACTCCATGTAGGCTACCCACTTACTAAGCAAGCAGCGATGGAGTGTTGGAGCACATAGAAGGGAAAGTGAGTGTTGTACGTGAGCATTAAGGCATGCACATACATTATTGGAGAAGTAATATATGATACATAATAATGTTATAATGAGTTCTGAGAGAGAGGTAGAGGGTTTTATAAGCGACACAAAAGTAGAGGGAAGGACCACTTAGGACCACTAAGAAATCGTACTTTTGTATTACTTTTAAGGAAAAATAATTTTGAAAAAGATGTATATATACTCTATATAGGTGGACCCAATGATAATAGATAATACAAGATGCGCATAACGCAATGTTTAGATTATTCTGATTAAAAAAGAAAAACTGAAACGTCACACATGACGTCACATTATCGATTTGTTATGATTTATTGCATAAAAATAACTATATTCTCTTTCTTTTCTCTCATTATCTTTCTGTCTGTTTGATAGAAAGGACAACTACTATTTTATGGACTAGTTAAAATATAAATAATCAAACCTTTTCTGATGTTAATAAATTGGCTGAGTTTCGGCCTGAAAATTGAAAATCTAATGCAAATAACATATTATAAACCATTTTTTTTTGCTGCAATCATATGAAGGTTGTTACACAGAGTCATAAAAATCTTATTACCTCCGCCGAAGGAGGTATTGTTTTCACTGGCGTTGGTTTGTTGGTTGGTTGGTTTGTTTGTCAGCAGGATAACTCAAAAAGTACTGAACCGATTCGGATGAAACTTTGTGGAGTTGTTGGAAATGCCAAAAGAAACAAGTGATTAAATTTTGGCATCTCTGAGTGCAGAATTAAGATGTAAAACGAGCTAAATACTAATAAATATTTCAAGTTAGCCTTATCTGCCAATAGATGTCGCTGTGCTGTGAAATTGGGTGCCGGGAGCGTCTTCCTCTCGAAATTCACGTCGAGGGGAACCCTCCCCGTCCCTCTACGCCGCCCCAGTCGTGAAAAATCCACCTCGGAGGCTCATAAGGACCCCGTGACGGCGGAGGTTTGCACTCTCTGAGTGCCTCTAGTTTTTTATACGAAATTATATACGACGTTGTGTGGCTTCATCGATATTAGTCTACCATATTATTATTTATTATTGTGATTTATTAAGATGGTGTAGGTATTAGATATACAGGCAAATCGTCTAATTGATGACGTCACATTATTTTGATTTTTATTATTGGAAATATCCCTCTTCGTTTACATGAGTTCTGCCCCCCTTGAGTCTGGACCCATTGCAAATGCATTGACACCGAATTGTCCAAATAGATTGACCACGGAAATCAAACTTGATATATGCATGATATAATTTTATTTATTCCTCTACAAAATAAAAGTATATTAGTATAAGTATAAATACGCTTAAAAACGTAATTAGACACATAAAAAAACCTATTAAGCAATTGCACATATAACATATTAAATAAATATTATGGTTAAAACTTACTATTCAGTGATGAAATAACCTCATATATAACTAAATTTAATCACGGATAAAGTCTTCCGATATCCTATCATTGATTTTACGTCAGTAAATTTTTGATTAAGCTAATAAAAATCCAGATGAAGTATTTATATATTTATTATTATTATATATCTTTTGTGTTATATATATATTTTTTTAATGGGAGATATACATTTATTCAATCACACAATAAATTCATAATAATCAACAAAAAAATAACTACATATTATACTATGACTAGAAGGAGAAAGACAAGTAATTTTTAAGTATGGTTTAAAAAACATATGATTTATAAAAATTATAGTGTAAATGCATCTTTTAAAATGTTTATAGAGATATAATATTCTTTTAAGGCCACCTCCGCTATCCTTGTGGAAATTTGGTGGTTTTTGAACCTGGCCCTCGCCAGAATAGATTGGAATTTAGCGATGACTTTCGATGCCAGTCTCAGTTTAGGGTCCTTAGTTAGAAAACCATACAGGACCTCGTTTGGGCTCAGATCCCTGCCTATTTTGTCCTTTAGACCTTTTTATGATTTTCATAGTATGGACGAGATCTTTTGTGTTATATTATAATTATACGTAAACCTATCATTTATACTAATGTAAAATAAAATAGAACATATTTATTTTGGCAGTTAATACTAGATAAATCAACTATGTTCTGTTAGTATTTATGAAGATCCTTATTATGTTTAGGTGCTCTCAACCTCAATCAGCTGCGCCTCGTAGTTCCTAGAGCAACCTCTTTTGCATCATTGATTGCCTCGGGTAGTAGGCCTTTAGAGTTATAGGCCTTTTTGTTAGTCGAATTTTCAATGTATTAACACAAAAGATGCTTCATTGAGTTGCTGTCAGGGCTGCTTGGAGGAGTGATGATTACAATCCACATCTCTATCGCGAATTCCATGATATTTATACTTTTCAACACATAACTTATTAGCTTCTATTTGTTGTTAGTATGAGTACCACAGGAATAAACAAAAAACAAAGTTGTCCAGAACAAACTTGGAAAAACTAAAATATGATAGGAATGTGGTCTTAATAAATAGTTTCTTTTTGTTGATTGTGTTAACAACATAATAGTAGGAGATGTGGTAATTGACATGTATCAACACTCATTCATTCATACATATAGCGTAATTTCATAACTAGAAAAGGCCTTCGTTACTCTGTATAGGTAGCAAATACAGTAATTTATTCCGCCCAACAAAAATATTTCCATTTTCAAAATGTAAAACTTATTGTAAATTGTTAAGGTCAAATATAGGTAAAAATAACAGAAATATATAATTAAGTCTCAGAGAAGAATTATAATTATACATATTTTAACGATTTTTTTTCTTCGGACATTGAATATTACATATGAAATCAAGAACAATACTTATTAAAAATACGTACCCTAGAATTGGTAAATTCTCACTGTAAACCCCTAATTACTGAAAAACTGACGTGTTGGGTAACTAGGTCCATACGAAGAATTATTTTTTCTTATCTACAAAATAATCGGCGTGAATTCCTTATCATTGATATAATATGTTTGAAGTATAACTAAATATTTCCCTTCAAAATGACTGCAATGAATGTTCTAAATGTTGACATGCAACCTACATATATTTAAAATATGATGATATTAACGTGAAACCATCTTTCAACCCAAAATATGTAATTTTATAAGATTTACTCATTGTGAAGCTATTCTTAAATTCAATATTTCCTTAGTGTTAATCTTGGGTAAGTATTTTTTATTTTTTTTTGCTTTGAGTGTATTTTGCTGCAACTGATCTTAAAGTATTAATAACAATAACAAAATTTAGTTCTTTCAAGTGGCAGCCTCACATCTCTTGGGGAATCCTTCAGAGAAAAATGCAAATGCATATCCTTAGTATGCGATTACAAAAACGTCGCTCGCTTACCTCCATGGGATATATATCAATCGGACCACCCAATCCCTTCTATATCGCTCTTACGGCATTGTATAACCAAACTATTCGAAGGTCTTTGGTAGGCTCTGAACGTCCTTTTCCTAGCATCAAGAGACGATTGCGGCTTCTACAGAATGAGAAAAATATCCCCCTGTGCCCGAATATTATTATGCGAAACCCTTTAACAGACTCTCACCAAAATGGTTTCCGATACCGTCTCGCCACGTCCTCTTTATTCCTGAATAAATCCCATGTGGACCCAAGAAGCGAGGATGCCATGGGTGGGGAGGTCGAGGAGACTTCCTTCCACTTCTTTTACCTTTGCCACAGATGATCCCAGTCATAAAAGCTGTGGAAGATATTATTCAGAAGAATTTGGGCATCATTAACCCCCACAGACTGGCTGGTGTCCACATCACCTACATACGAGGAGACTTACGAGATCGAACATCTTATATCCACGGTACAGAGGGCTCTCTACGCCTCAAGAACGTGCGGAGGTGGGCTTCCTGTGGGTCTCCAAGATCTCGTCAGAAGAAGCCTGGAAATTCTACGCTCCATCCCCAGGGATGTTTTCAAAACAAACGGGTCCTCTCCCCTTCAAGTGCAAGTGGACTTAATCAAATGACGCATTGGATCTCTCATCTCAGCGAGTCAACTGGTTTTCTAAATCACTATTTTATCTCAAGATATCTCATAAAAGAAGGATGATAGGTTGGGAGTTCTTTAATTTTCTTCCGACAAGTTATAAATGCATGTGTTTTTTAAAAATGTTATATTTGTTTTTAACGTAGCTTTATCAACTTTTCATTTATTTATTAATCCTTTATACGTGCATTTTATTCTGTTCGAGATATCTTTTAGATCATAAATAAATATTTTAAATCAAAAAAAAAAAATAACAATCTATAATCTCTACTTATATGTAGATATAGTTATTTACAACCCTTCAGAACAATCCAAAATATAAAGTATGTAGCATGAAGATAATACAAAACTTCTTGAATTTAAAATAGTTTCATATTATATATATATAATATGTAAACTATTTGGAATTCGGAGGAGTTCTATTTTATTATCGCCATGCTATAAATTCTTGTACTTATACAATCTCAACAACAAACTATGGCGTTGTGTTACATTTATATATAGTATACAATTCTGCTTTGCTCCAAGGAAACGAGGACTTATAATTCACTTTTTCAATGGAGAAGAAGAAAATAAAGAACATACACAAACAGCAATAATAAATTATTGAGCGGAATCGTGCAAAATATTAGCATATTAGATCTAAGTGTATACTTGAACTCAATAAAAGATATTGTTAATAAAAATTATAATTAAGCGTTGTTTGTGTTAGATATGTTGAGAGGATTCAAATGAATACAATTATTTGAGAGCTATTTAGAAAAATCTATATATATATAGGATTTAAAAGTTTCCAAGCTATAAAGTCATATAGCATGCGGAACAGATAAAAACAATGGGTGTTGTATTTTTCACCGACAAAAAGTATATAACTTTTATGTGTGTACCTTTATATTAAAATATCAGATATATCCTATGAGCCCTCAGGAAGCGACTGAGTGATGTCTTGTCCGGCCACAGGTTCGACGTTTATTCGGGATGAACACGTTTGTTCTATCTTCTAATGGGACAGGCCTTCGCTGACTGGTTGCATACATTCAGCTGTATCCTGCGCGTGGCGTGTTGCATAGTTCAAGTAGCCTTGTTTGAACCTTTTTTATAACTATAATTTGTTTGCTCTGTTTTATGAACAAATTTAGAGTTGCTTACAGTGACTCCATTGGTTGAGAGTAGTGTGGACTGGACAAGCAATGTTGAACTCTCCAGTGCTTGAGGAAGTTTTAATTGTCTTTAGCCTTGAATTGCAGGCCACCGTTGCTAAATGTTTTCTCAAGTTATTCGTATTGGATGAAGTAGTTCTGCAGCCTTGCTAATGTGGTAGAGCTCTTACCAACCCGAGTACCTGTCTACCATGAACAGGTTGTGTTGGCGGATGAAATCGATTGCGACATGCTAGAAGGACGTTCAGGGAATGGGTCCCTGAGGAGGTTTTCCGGTTCTGCCTTTATGTCGTCTTTCGGCGAACTTGACGTTTTGTTCCATAAGTTAAAATCTTTGGGATTTAGTTTGATGTTCATCGGCGACAATTTCAAAAGGAGACGCACGTCAATTATATGGTAGCCTAGGTTGTCGGCTCTGCATCAATATGTTATCTATCAATTTCCCGTGTTTGGTACGCCTTCTAACGGCGCGTCGATCCGTTGATTAAATTCGTCACCGACGTTCGTCAGTCCCCATGGTCAGTGGTTGTGACGATACTTTTTCTATGGGTCATAAACGCCATGAGGTCTTTTCTGACCTCATCCAACTCGACTTTAAAATATCCATACTTTGAATTAAACGTGGGGAGTATTTGCTGGTGGAAACTTGTTCAGTATGTGCATGTCTACCGTTTGGTGCACCCACCCGTTTTGTTTCCTCAAGTGTTAATATATTGAGTTGGCTCAGTTTGGATATATACATTAGGGTTGTTCTTATTTTTCAAATGTTTGAAATGTTAGCGACTTTGAGCATTTTCTGTTTCTTGGTGATAAAAGAAGACGACATACAAAGTTTGAACAAAATCGGTCAACATTACGAGGTCGCGCAACGAGGTCAAAGTTTTAAAAATTTAGTAAAAATATAGTTTTCCGCAAATTTCTTCAAAATGGTGGACGTTACAGACTTCAATAATAATTATTAATTTAAAGGAAATCTAATTTACTACCAGACGTATGTTTGATGTTTTTTAATAAAACAAAGTTTTCAGTAAAAACAAAGCAAGAAAGGGAGTGAGTATTGTTAGCTTATTTCATAGCTTTTTTGTATCAATTAACTTCACTCGCCTGTAGAAGATGACTTGTTCGCTTCAGAGTAAAATAGTACTTTTAAGTTTAGTAAAACTTTAGATGATAAATCCAAAAATGACCTTGGTTGCATTCTATCAATTCAGAATTCAGTACAATCTGAGTTTACATCATATGATTCAGAGCCTGTATTGACCTATAAGAAATCGATTATGAAAAAATAAATCATAATGTGTTTCTTAGATGTGCGTCAAGGTATCCTCTCAAAATTTTACTTTATCTCTGACGCATTTATAATCCATTATATGCGTCATTTTGTACGCGAGATAGGCTTTTTTAATGTGCATATAACTCTCTACTTATTAAATTGACATGATTTAGTATACCAAAATATTAAAGCTGGTTAACCAAGCTTTCATTTGATATATTTTGTGTTCTAAAAATCGCTATACTTTAAGAGATATAAGCAAATACGTACTCTCCCCCAAAAATGATCTTTTGATATGAGAATATACGATTACCATCTGGTAACTCTGTTAGTGTTACCTGGATAGAAAGAGAAAGAGAAGGGAGGGAGTATTTTGTCCTCACTCCTCTCCCTTCTTTTTTTCTTACCTATCCATGTTATCAAAAGATCTAACTTCCGTTATAAAATGACGCATATAATGGATTATGTATGCGTCAGAGATAAAGTAAAATTTTGAAAGGATACCTTGACGCAAATCTAAGAAACAAATTATTATTTATTTTTTTCATAATCGATTTCTCATAGGTCAATACAGGCTCTGAATCATATGATGTAAACTCAGATTGTACTGAATTCTGAATTGATAGAATGCAACCAAGGTCATTTTTGGATTTATCATCTAAAGTTTTACTAAACTTAAAAGTACTATTTTACTCTGAAGCGAACAAGTCATCTTCTACAGGCGAGTGAAGTTAATTGATACAAAAAAGCTATGAAATAAGCTAACAATACTCACTCCCTTTCTTGCTTTGTTTTTACTGAAAACTTTGTTTTATTAAAAAGCATCAAACATACGTCTGGTAGTAAATTAGATTTCCTTTAAATTAATAATTATTATTGAAGTCTGTAACGTCCACCATTTTGAAGAAATTTGTGGAAAACTATATTTTTACTAAATTTTTAAAACTTTGACCTCGTTGCGCGACCTCGTAATGTTGACCGATTTTGTTCAAACTTTGTATGTCGTCTTCTTTTATCACCAAGAAACAGAAAATGCTCAAAGTCGCTAACATTTCAAACATTTGAAAAATAAGAACAACCCTAATATACATATATATACATATACATGTTACGGGCAATGTACATAATGCCCCTTATATTTGCATGGGCAAGAGTAGATATGGTTTACACTAATCCGGAAAATGATGTGTTAGAACAATTCTCGCTTCTTAGTTTACGCTGGACTCTTTTGAGTTTTATCATTTGGAAGTGAGATGTTAGGGAACCCCTTAGACCGTTGTGAAGAAATCTTTCCGACTTACTGCGGAAAAACCCTATCTTCCATAAATGTTCTGATCTCAGGAGTCCGTAACGGCTGGAACTTTTCTACAACTCTGATATTATTCTCTTTGGATGACTCCACACTTCTCGAATGCACATCTGTTTTTTTCGAACTTTTACATAAATTATAAAAAAATATTCATTTCTACATTCTTCTTTTACAAGTTTTTTATATTACCATATTAATAATATATAAATTATCGATATTATTACAGATAACGAGGTTTGGGAACTCTGAAAGTCGACATACAATGGGGGATAATGTACTCTGGTTGGGAGCAGCGGAATAAATAAAATGATGACCATAATTCGAAATAGCAAAATTGGACTCGTACATTTAAGTTGGATCTAGAAAATAACATAAAATGGGTTATAGACGATGTTGGGAAAGAGACAACTTAAACAAAAAAATAAACCATAGACAATTCAACATAATTAATTAATGTTATAAAATCGTATGGATAAGTGGACGGGACAAATCATAATGAAAAAAGACAGTCAGTCCGGGCAGTCCGGAATCCAAAATACACTGACCCACTGGCATCACAAAAACTTCTAATGAATAGAAAAGCGTCTGGGCTATTTGAGATTGGGAATTTGACGCCCTTGCCTTCTCCGAAAACGCTGATGGGCCCAAATTTGGTTAGGTACTGTCTGTCCTTCACACAATGTTATATCCTCACTCCTACCTCCCTCTCGGAAGATAACGCAGAGCTGATGGGCCTACGTTACATGCAGCACTTGGCTAAGTGACCCGTTTGTCCACGACGATGACATGTGGATTCCTTTGATGGGCACAGTTTGGGATCGAAGACATGGGATCTCCCAGACCATTTGCATCCCCTCTCCATGGATGGTGGTTTGGGCTTCGGACTCTTGTTCTCAGACAACAGAATTATCTCTAGTTTCATTTTCTTGGAGTGATTCTCGAAGGTTGCAAATGTGTTTACTACTTTTAGGACCTCCTCCAGGCTTTTGGTTTCGCTTTCGAAGACTTTTTGGCGTCGCCTCGTGTCTGAGGTGGGATGAGTAAACCCGGAACTCATCCATCCAGCACTCTCGACTGTGGCTTCTCTGCATGCTCCACATCTCAAGGGGTGAGGGGTGACTCACTCCCAAATGAATCATATCTCGCTCTTTCCTTTCTGGCCTCACCAGGATCCTGCTTGACTGAAGAATCGTAGGTACGCAGTATACTTTCGCACGTCAGAAGGGAATCCAGGATGAGCAATTCGGTCTCAGCCTTCTTCTTCCCCTACAATTCCTCAACTCCTTTGACGAGCTTCCTTCAGACTGGGAGTTTTCGTCATTGTCGTCAATGGTGACTTTCTACCTGAAGATAAATAAAGATTAATATCCTGGAATGGTGCCCAAAGGAAATGATGAGAAACATGGAAATTACTGAGAAAATATTTCACAGTTCCATGAGAAAACTGAGTGTTTACATCTTTTAATGGAAGATGAAAAGGACATGACGTACAATAATAAACTTGGGATCCCAGCTTGTAAATATAATAATAATGTATATTTACAAGATAAACGAGGAAACATAATCCGTTCCATCGAGAGAGATTCTTATTTTAAGACAATCAAAAGATGTGATTTCTTTTTATATTTATAGTTGGCTATATTATATACTATTAACCTTATGACGTCATGAATCTTTGTGTAGTTATTTTAGTTTTTTTCCTTTTACTGTTAATTCTTTTATATGAGCGCTTGAAAATTGTGTTTATCCCTTTTATATGTTCGTTTCAGTTTTTTCGATTTATATTCACTTTAATGTTATATTGTAGTTAATTTTTGAAAAGATTATACTTATATATATATATTTATACTAAGCTATAAATAAATATATATATATATATACGAGGTGTGATCAAAATATATCCGACCTTAATTTTATTGGTCAAACGAACACAGCTATGGGGGCGGGACTTGCTGTGTGGTTGGGAGCATGACTACTGCGCATGCTCATTTTTTTCTACAGCTCCAATACAAGTCAGTCGGCGTCAGGCCATTCATGATTGAACAGGTGCAAGTGAGTGTCGTCGGATTTATTTTCTTTAAAATGTCAGAAAAAGTCGAACAGCGTTATTGCATAAAATTTTGTTTTAATCTTGGTGATTCGCAAGTGGAAACAATTTGCAAGATTAAAAAAGTGTTGGAAATGAAGCGATGGGCACCACACAGATAAAGGAGTGGTACAACCGCTTCAAAGATGGCCGCTTGTCAGTTGAAAGTGAACCACGCTCAGGGAGGCCCTCAACATCGAAAAACGATGCCATCATTGATCAAGTGAGGAACCTGGTGATGCAGAACCGCCGAATCACGATCAGAGAACTTGTAGACGAGGTGAATATTAGTTTTGGTTCCATTCAATCAATTTTGGGCAACAGGCAGTTGGAAGCTCCATCGTGATAACGCTCCAGCACATTCTTCCCATTTAATTCGGAACTTCTTGACAAAACACAGCACACCAGTGGTTCGTCAACCTCCCTACTCTCCTGACATGGCTCCCTGCGATTTTTGGCTTTTCCCAAAGCTGAAAATGCCACTAAAAGGGACCAGATTTCAGACCAGAGAAGAAATTATGCAGAATGCGACAGACCATCTGAGAGCCATACCGAAGGAGGACTTCCAGCGATGCTTTCAACAGTGGCAGAAGCGTTGGGAGAAGTGTGTGGCAGCCCAAGGGGACTACTTTGAAGGGGATTAGCATTAAATACTTGTATCTTAATAAACGTTTGTTTTATGACCAAAAGTCGGATACTTTTTGATCATACCTTACACCTCATAGGTTACACTAACAGCAGTTACCATATGATAATCGTATATTCTCATATCAAAAGATCAATTTTTGGGGGAGAGTACGTATTTGTTTATATCTCTTAAAGTATAGCGATTTTTAGAACACCAAACATATCAAATGAAAGCTTGGTTAACCAGCTTTAATATTTTGGTATACTAAATCATGTCAATTTAATAAGTAGAGAGTTGTATGTACATTAAAAAAACCTATCTCGCGTACAAAATGACGCATATAATGGATTATGTATGCGTCAGAGACAAAGTAAAATTTTGAGAGGATACCTTGACGCATATCTAAAAACACATTATGATTTATTTTTTCATAATCGATTTCTTACAGGTCAATACAGGCTCTGAATCATATGATGTAAACTCAGATTGTACTGAATTCTGAATTGATAGAATGCAACCAAGGTCATTTTTGGATTTATAATCTAAAGTTTTACTAAACTTAAAAGTACTATTTTACTCTGAAGCGAACAAGTCATCTTCTACAGGCGAGTGAAGTTAATTGATACAAAAAAGCTATGAAATAAGCTAACAATACACACTCCATTTTTTTCTTTGTTTTTACTGAAAACTTTGTTTTATTAAAAACATCAAACCTACGTCTGGTAGTAAATTAGATTTCCTTTAAATTAATAATTTTTACTGAAGTCTGTAACGTCCACCATTTTGAAAAAATTTGCGGAAAACTATATTTTTACAAAAAATTTAAAACTTTGACCTCGTTGCGCGACCTCGTAATGTTGACCGATTTTGTTCAAACTTTGTATGTCGTCTTCTTTATCACCAAGAAACAGAAAATCCACAATGTTGCTAACATTTCAAACATTTGAAAAATAAGAAGAACCCTAATATATATATATATATATATATCAGACTTGTTGACTTTCACAAAAAATTGTCGTTCGTCGTGTGCCAAAAGTTATTGATCGTTGTTCATGGTTCATTTTAAGATTGAATCGTTCGTCGTTCATCGTTAGTTTTTAAGATTGAATCGTTCATTGTTCGTTATCGTTAGGCTTTATGGAAAAAATTGACGATTTTTGGAAATGAATTTTTTCCTTCGTCATTCTGAAAACAGTGATGGCGTTTTTTAGAAAGTATATTTTTCCCATGAAATAGAAAAAATATTTTTTGGGGCGCCAAAAACTAACGACGAACGATATGAATTTTTTTAACGTTCGTCGTTCGTGAACGACGAACGATTACAAATGAACGACAAATCAACAAGTCAGATATATATATATATATATATATATATATATATATATATATATATAAAGTTTGCTATTTGTTTATCAAGCTTACATTGAGATAACACATTTCCTTTTTGTGCTATTTTATTAAAATATGCTTCCAAGTCAATTAAGGAACCAATATATTATTCATATTCCTCCAATTTTTATTTCATATATTTAAAAAAATGCAGGAGATGGGGAAAGTTGATATGTTATTAAAAAATTATTAAATAGTCCCGTATTTATTTGATATGTGAAATCAATTATCAATATGCTTATTTTATATTGATCGCATTGATGAATATGAAGATATGATAGATTGTCGATTTTTCAATAAAATATATTTGACCTTGTATAAGAAGAATTTTTTTGACTATTCTCTCTTCAATACGTAGTTATATACGGGAATATACGATATCGACATATAAAGAAACATGTCTCCTCTGCTGACGACAAAGAAGAATAACACCTTTACGCTTCCTGTTCGAATGCTCTTTACGAAATATTTGGCCTAATTAAACCAATTGTTTGTGCATATAAAATATTTTTTTATTTCATTTTTAACCAGGTTCATATAAAAAAGCATAAAAAATGAAAAGAACATTTTTCTTTAAAGTTTAAAAAGTAATAAATATTTCATTTCATTTTATTAAACATTGATATTTGTTTGATATTATCATGATATATTTAATAGACTGATGATACAACTGTGCTCATGGACAGCGATTGAGCTATTTTCACAGGAACAAATTTTACACGGCTTAAAACGCACGCCTTATATACACATTCATAAACATGAGGGGGGGAGAGAGAGTCAAGAGTGACGTCACCATCAACAATTGACAAATAATAGAGCCTCCACTGATCATAGTTGGGAATCTATTTTTTTGGGTGTCATGAAAGCATTCTGGCCTAGACTTCAAACTTGTTGGAGATCCCTCGATCCCTTCCTTCCTCCATCCCTCCTTCTATCTTCCCGGGACTCCGGGATAAATGCCTTGGACACCAAGAAACGAGTCTCCTCCCTCCCTCCCATTAAGAGATACATTCCCCTCACCTCGACTTCGTGAGTGGAGTCCTACCCCTCGTTGGTCTTCGTCAGTCATAGGAGTTTCTTCCCTCATCTTCGTTAGAGAGCTCCCCGTCCCTCCTCTTCGTGAATGGAGCCCTACCCCTCGTCGGACTTCGTTAGAGAGCTTCCCATCCCTCGTCTTCGTTAGAAAGCTCCCCGTCCCTCCTCTTCGTGAATGGAGTCCTACCCCTCGTCGGACTTCGTTAGAGAGCTTCCCATCCCTGTCTTCGTTAGAGAGCTCTCCGTCCCTCCTCTTCGTGAATGGAGTCCTACCCCTCGTCAGACTTCGTTAGAGAGCTTCCCATCCCTCGTCTTCGTCCAAGGAGTTCCTTCCTTTGTCTTCGGCATAGATTTCACCCTAACCATGGCCCCTTCATGTTGAAGCATGTGTCCCCTGCCCTTGAAGAAAATATAAGAAGAGGCTCATCAGAGAGATCGTCATCTCCATCATACCTGACACCCTCCCTTCCAGCAAGAGCAAGGACATGGTGACAGAAAAATCTATAGAAACCAGCGACGACTCATTTGCCTTCCTGGAGAGCCCCACTGTCATGGAGGAGGGATGGGCCCACCATTGAAGAGCTTTTTAAGAAGGAGTTGGACAACTGGGGAAGGAGCAAGGTGGCAGAGGTGATGCCTGGGCAAATTCCCCAACATGGATAGGGAGAAGTAGATCTCGAAGTTCATAAAGTACAACACCGCTTTGCCCAGCTCTGCTACCGTGGAGTGTATGTTCAGCACTGCTGGTGACGTCCTCAGGCCCATAGTGCAAGCATTACCAGCGACAGGTTTGAGAAGCTGGTCTTCACCAAGGGAAATATGCAGCTCCTGGATGCTGTCCTAAGGAGGGAAAGGAGGGAGAGAAAGTCCGAGTCAGAGAGAGAGACTGATGTGTAGGCCATAGATTGTTTCCAGTTTTTGTCTAGTTAAATTAATTTTCAGTCTGGAAAAATAGTTTTAATGCTTTTATATTTCAACTAAATAAAGGTACTTATCATTTATCGCTTTTGTTATCGCAATTAATTTTTTTAACGCTATCGTTTTATCGCTTATCGCTTACCGCGAATTTTTACCGTCAATCGTTTATTGCAGGCTGAGAAAAAAAATATCGTTTTATCGTTATTGCAAGTTGAAAAAAAAGTTATTGCAGAAACAACTGGTTTTTATATTCAACAAGAGTATTTGTGTTCTATATGTAGTACATAAATAATGCAAACACAATCTAATTGAATTATCTTTTTAAAAAAAATTACTGACCAATTCTTCGATTTTCTAACTGGGATTATGACATGACCAATTTAATATTTTAATCAATTTTATTAATGCCGCGTTCTGCATTTTAAATCTTTGGATTTCCAGTGTTTTCATGAATTTGCCTTTTGGCAAAAGAGCGGTGGATCCCTCATTTTTTCCAACAGCTTCTTTATATTTTTTGATATGTGATATGTGATTTTCTGTATATGTAACAGATATTTATCCACTGATCCACATCCAAGTTTGCTATGCCAAGAATGCCATTTGTAACAGCAAATTGCACTCAGAGTGTGAGACATATAATTTAGTCATTTGGACAACTAATTCTTTGGAAGGATCGAGGTACCCGACCATTTTGGCTTATTTTCACCCTTGCGTATAGTATGAATATATTTGTTTTTCTAGCTGAGGTTTTCTCAACTCTTCTGCACCAAATCGAAGGGGGTGGGAGAGTATTTAAAATTTGTTTTTTAATGGCGGGTCATATTCATGACTCAAGAGGAAATCAGCCGAGTGATTTTTCAAAATATAGTTTTATCCCTCGAGTGTGTAGAAAAGTCAAATAAGTGCTTCTAATATTTTCGTTCTCAGCGATCATAATAAATGTAGGGCCTTACCTTAAATGGAGGTTATTGATACATTTGATGTTGCATACTTATTTTACTTATGAAATTTATTTGCCATCTAATATAAATTAATTACTTTCATGAATTAAAGTGTAGGAACAGTAAATTCGTTTAAATATTTTTTTCTCATCTATAGTAATATTTAATTTATGTCTGTATTATAATATAATAAATTGATAAGATAATATCTTAAATATGGGGGAGGCCTAAAAGCCATTCTCATATCAGCAGCAGCTCGTTACATAAGGATTCCGTAGGTTCAAGCTGGCAATTTGCGGTGACATCTTTCGGTACTGCCCCTCCTGCTCCGAGTGAACCTCTCCCTATCTGAAGTTTTTACTACGGTTCTACAAAAAATTATAATCTTAAATTGAATGAAAACCATTATTTCTAACCATTTTCATGATATTTTTTATCAGTAGATTTTGATTATATTTATACTTGATTTTTTAATGCCATAATTTTTTTATTGACTTTATTTACTGTATAAATTTAAACTATAATTTTAATTTATATATTTATTAAATGTATCCACGTTAAATTCAATAAAGTGTAAATAGTGATAAAGCACTAGTGAAAAAGTAGTTAAAATGATTTATTTCAAAGTGACGCCTATAACTTCTTGGATTTGTAAGAAATTTTGTAAAAGAGACCATATATCCATAGTAAAAACTCTTTAAAGTCATGTTAAAGTAAAATTTTATTAGCTTAATCATTTTAACGACATATCTTAGAAAATAAATAAAAATTAATTGGCACTTTTAATACTAATCTTAATAAGTTTGGTGACCAGTTACAATTATTGCAGGATTTGAAATGAGAAAAATAAGATTTATTAAATAATGATAAACTAAAGTATTATTATTATTTTATCTGATTACATTCAAATTTTAAACTGGTCAATTGTCACAAAAAAAAATAGTTAACTTCATAAGCGGTCTTCATGGAAAAAAGTATTAGTAATGGGAGTAAATGGCACGGGGGTGATAGTCCGGGGTGCGATAGTCTGGGGGGAGGGGGGGGTTAGTCCTATTAGGTTTGATGATCAAGGCTCCGAGATTTTTATGATCTTCATGTCCTTTGGACTGTTAGATTCATCAGGACATCATAATACTTATTTCATAGAAATACAGGACTGAGGCTTCCAATAGTAAACTCCAAAAAAAAGAAAAAAGTCTTCAATGGAGGAGGTTATGGAAGACGGAACTCCAATCACGAAGATGAGGGGTAGGGCTCCATTAATGAATACGAGTGGCAGAAGAGGGGACGGGGAAACCTATGCCGAAGACGAAGGAAGGAACTCCTTGGACGAAGACAAGGGATGGGAAGCTCTCTAACGAAGTCCGACGAGGGGTAGGACTCCATTCACGAAGAGGAGGGACGGGAGCTTTCTAACGAAGACGAGGGATGGGAAGCTCTCTAACGAAGTCCGACGAGGGGTAGGCTCCATTCACGAAGAGGAGGGACGGGGAGCTCTCTAACGAAGATGAGGGAAGAAACTCCTATGACTGACGAAGACCAACGAGGGGTAGGACTCCACTCACGAAGTCGAGGTGAGGGGAATGTATCTCTTAATGGGAGGGAGGGAGGAGACTCGTTTCTTGGTGTCCAAGGCATTTATCCCGGAGTCCCGGGAAGATAGAAGGAGGGATGGAGGAAGGAAGGGATCGAGGGATCTCCAACAAGTTTGAAGTCTAGGCCAGAATGCTTTCATGACACCCAAAAATAGATTCCCAACTATGATCAGTGGAGGCTCTATTATTTGACGATTGTTGATGGTGAGGTCACTCTTGACTCTCTCTCCCCCCTCATGTTTATGAATGTGTATATAAGGCGTGCGTTTTAAGCCGGGTAAAATTTGTTCCTGTGAAAATAGCTCTATCGCTGTCCATGAGCACAGTTGTATCATGAGTCCTATTTAATATTTTATTTTACTAAGTTAACTAGTGATGAAGGACTTTGGTATGAAGTTATAAAAATTTCCTTCCGTGTCAAAAATTGATAAAATGATGTCTATTGAAAAATTGCTCTTTTTGGGTTGGTTAAAGATCCGAATATTGATAAAATGGTCTCAAATGATAAATTGTTCGGAGCTAGAACGAAACTCAATTGCTAGAACGAATGAATATCGTCGAGTATATCATCCAACATCGATCCAAGGGTCAAAAACGCAATATATATATATATATGCTTAAGGGTGAATCAATTTGTTTACTAGTACTTCTTGAAGGCCATCATCCCATATGCAACAAGAGAGATAAGAATTATGATGGGAAAACATTTCAAATAGTTTCTGGTCAGAAAAACATTAACCCTACTACTCTTTACAATGGAACCCCCCCTTGCTTTTGCACAGTAAGACATAAGGAAAAAAAGCCAGCGAGTCTGTAGATACCAGCTCCTGGCCACAACTGGGGGGGGGGGGGGATACATGAACCGAAATTGCTAAAAAACTGAGTGTATAAAGGAATCCGAAGATGATTTTGCCACTGATAGAAATATCACCCTTCAAGAGTATTAACTGTGGATCCTGTGACAGCCCCTGAGTCAGACGACGATAGCGCATCATCGTCATTGAGGGGACCAGATTCATTCAGACAACACGTCTCCAGTTCTAAATATTATTATATTAGGTTGTTTCCATAAATAATGAGGTAGGTTAGCTATCTCGAAAAGTTCACTGCGCTATCTCAAAAATTTTAACAGGAGCGTTCTTATCGCATATTTTGCAATAGAACACACTGTATGGCGCCACTCAGGTTAGTATATAAGGTGAATAATCGCGTCATTTCTATCATTCATTCTACTCGCCGCTGAAAATGGAGACACCCGACTTCTGCTCCTACTTCTTGATCCGGATCAAGCTCGCCAGGACGGTCCACGAGATCCACGGGGACCTGCTCTCTACTTCCCTGACTCCTGCCCTGGCCTCTCCACCCTCCAAAGATAGCACACTGAGTTCGATAAGGGTGTTTTTGCCCTGGAGAAGAAGACCTGTCCTGGACGTCCCCGGGAGACGAGGACAGAGGAGAATGTAGCCCGTGTGAAGCGCCTGGTCGAGGATAACCCCCGGATGACCACTCGACAAGTTAGTGCCGAGGTGTCCCTACCATCTACAACTGTTTTCAGGCTTCTGACGGAGGATCTAGGGCTCCGAAACCTCCTCAGCGTGCTCGTCCCTCACCAGCTCTCTGAAGCCAACAAGATGCAGCGAGTGAAGTGCTATCAGGACCTCCTAAAGCTGTTCCAGGAGGACATTCTGGGGTCTCATCTGTTAGTACAGGACGAGTTCGGTTCTTCTGGGATTCGGCGGAGCGGAGGCCAGTCTGGGCAGAACCCACGGGGGTCCGGTTCTCGACCCCCCGTTTGAAACAGACCGCGAGGAAGACGATTATTCTGATGGGGTTCACCTGCAAGCCGAGGCGGGTATCGATCACTGCACTACCTGACGGGACTACAGCCGACTGGAACACCATGATAGAGTACCTGAGGACGACTGGGAAGCGCTTTTTCAGCCTGAAAAAGGACAATATCCGGCTGAAATATTGTCTCCTCATGTGGGACAATGCACGTCCCCACACTGCCACCGATACCAGGGAGTTCCTGACCCGGGTGACCGGTGAAACAGTCACCCTACTCACCCGACCTGAGCCTGTGTGACAGGTTCCTGTTCCGAAAGTTGAAGCACCTGCTCCGGGAGGACGAGTTTGGGGGCCACGAGGAGGCTACACTCGCCGTTCAAGCGGGCGATGAGGGTCAGTGAAGACGAGCTGTACGACCAACTCAGGAAACTCCTGGACACTACCACGACGTCATTGCAGTCGGAGGGGATTATGTGTACTGATTGAGAAGTTTTTTCGTTGATCTGATGAAAATCTTGAGTTTTAATTGGTCGACCTCATTATTTATGGAACAACCTAATATTTACGACAAATACAATCCGTGAAAGTAAATAGAAGTTGTTGACGAAAGCTATTGCAGTTTGAAATCCGTATCAAAATATTTTCAAAGCTCACCCGCTGTTATTAATTCAGTGACATGAACATATTTACTTATTATATTGGAAAACAGTGAAAGTATGCAACATCAAATGTATCAAAACCTCTCATTTAAGGTAGGCCCTACATTTATTATGATCGCTGAGAACGAAAATATTAGAAGCACTTATTTGACTTTTCTACTACTCGAGGGATAAAACTATATTTTGAAAAATCACTCGGCTGATTTCCTCTTGAGTCATGAATATGACCCGCCATTAAAAAACAAATTTTTAAATACTCTCCCACCCCCTTCGATTTGGTGCAGAAGAGTTGAGAAAACCTCAGCTAGAAAAACAATATATTCCATACATATACCAAGGGTGAAAATAAGCCAAAATGGTCGGGTACCTCGATCCTTCCAAAGAATTAGTTGTCCAAATGACTAAATTATATGTCTCACACTCTGAGTGCAATTTGCTGTTACAAATGGCATTCTTGGCATAGCAAACTTGGATGTAGATTCAGTGGATAAATATGCTGTTACATATACAGAAAATCACATATCACATATCAAAAAATATAAAGAAGCTGTTGGAAAAAATGAGGATCCACCGCTCTTTTGCCAAAAGGCAAATTCATGAAAACACTGGAAATCCAAAGATTTAAAATGCAGAACGCGGCATTAAAAAAATTGATTAAAATATTAATTGGTCATGTCATAATCCCAGTTAGAAAATCGAAGAATTGGTTAGTAATTTTTTTAAAAGATAATTCAATTAGATTGTGTTTGCATTATTTATGTACTACATATAGAAACAAAATACTCTTGTTGAATATAAAAAACCAGTGGTTTCTGCAATAACTTTTTTTTTCAACTTGCAATAACGATAAAACGATATTTTTTTTATCAGCCTGCGATAAACGATTGACGGTAAAAAATTCGCAGTAAGCGATAAGCGATAAAACGATAGCGTTAAAAAATTAATTGCAATAACAAAAGCGATAAATGATAAGTACCTTTATTTAGTTGAAATATAAAAAGCATTAAAACTATTTTCCAGACTGAAAATTAATTTAACTAGACAAAAACTGGAAACAATCTATGGCCTACACATCAGTCTTCTCTCTGACTCGACTTTCTCTCCCTCCTTTCCCTCCTTAGGACAGCATCCAGGAGCTGCATATTTCCTTGGTGAAGACCAGCTTCTCAAACCTGTCGCTGGTCATGCTTGCACTATGGGCCTGAGGACGTCACCAGCAGTGCTGAACATACACTCCACGGTAGCAGAGCTGGGCAAAGCGGTGTTGTACTTTATGAACTGCGAGATCTACTTCTCCCTATCCATGTTGGGGAATTTGCCCAGGCATCACCTCTGCCACCTTGCTCCTTCCCCAGTTGTCCAACTCCTTCTTGATGAGCTCTTCATGGTGGGCCATCCTCCTCCATGACAGTGGGGCTCTCCAGGAAGGCAAATGAGTCGTCGCTGGTTTCTATAGGTTTTTCTGTCACCATGTCCTTGCTCTTGCTGGAAGGGAGGGTGTCAGTATGATGGAGACGACGATCTCCCTGATGAGCCTCTTCTTGATATCTTCTTCAAGGGCAGGGGACACATGCTTCAACATGAAGGGGCCATGGTTAGGGTGGGTCAAGGTGGCCATCAGGAGTTTCTCATCATAAAGAGGTGCTTGAATCTGTCGCCAAAAGACGCAAATTTGAAATTTTGGTTTTCAACTGATTTTTTATTTAGATACCCATTCAATGTTTTACTTTGAAAATGAGCAACATACCTGTTGTTAAACCCATGGACATTGCCATCCTGCTCTAACAAGGCATCCACCAGTCGTCTTTGAATTTATCGTTAATCATTCCTCATTTTTTGGGACTAACGATAAGTGAATGAGCGATAATTTTAGAAACTTTGCGATAAAAGATAAAAGGTTCGACCTCAGCGATAATTATCGTTTATATCTCATTTCATCGCACACGGCAACCACTAATAATAACTTATATGTAATATTTTATCCAATAAAAATATGCAAGAATTTCGTTATAGAAAAATGTACTTATAATATTATAATATTTCGAAATAAATGCTCTCATTATTTTACTTGTTACATGCTTTACTATAATGATAAAAACATCATTTATTGTAAAGTTTTCAAAATTGATAGGCTGATGACTAACTAAATGTTTATCAATGTTCAAACTTACCCCAAATACGATGCAAGTTTGGAAGATCTGACATTTGTTACAAAAAAACTAGTTTTATTTGAAATTGAGGTTGATTTTCATTGAATTTAAACATTTATATTTTACGTGAGTTATACCAAAAAATTTCGAGTGCCCTTATATAGTTACTTAAATTTATTAGAAATGAATTTCATGCACGGTAATACTTTTTAAAGCATTATATATTTTTAAATGGTCAGTAAACGAGTACTCATTATAATTCAAAAAATGGCGGTGCCCTATAACTCCCAAAATGATAATATTTTAAATGTTATTTCTCCCTTTTTGTTGCTTATTCTCAATCCAATAATAGCTATCTCAAAATTTGAAATATCTAATATTTTTCCAATATCTCATTTTACCCTCTACAAATAATAAAAATTCATATGGAAATTATAGATAAGTATGAAGTGCTTGTGATCGATGGTGTAGGCTTCAAATAACTTACATTCAATCTCATTTCAAAAATACCTTGAATATCTTGAAATTATACATTTAATATAAAAAACACGCTTTTTGAGTTCATTGGGGTGAATAGTTTTTAAGCTTTTTTGAATAAAATATACAGTCAAATTGCTTTATTTACAAATAAACAGGACATATATGTATGTATTCTATATAAAAGACTACATTTGTGTTAAATAGCGAAAAAAAATTCTTGTTGTTAGTGAAATAAAAATATTTTTTTTCTTCTTTGGCATTGGACCGACAACTGTAGATCTGAAAGAAAAAAATATAAATAATGATTTGTAAAACAATTACAAGACATATATTAAGTGGTATATTTTCTGTAATGTACTCTTTTTTCGTATTATATTTTTTGATAACGAGTGGAAATAGGACTTTAAGTTAAAGTAACGGACACTCTCTCAATCTTGATTGTTAATTTATATATATATAGGTATAAACATGTATATGAAAATATAAATATGTATAAACATATATATATATATACAAAGATATATATACATAAATATCTTTGTATATATATGATTTATTTATTTTATACAATTTTAACATCATTTTAATCGTTATTAGTTGATTATTATTACCTCCGCCGAAGGAAGTATTGTTTTCACTGGCGTTGGTTTGTTGGTTTGTTAGTTTGTTGGTTTGTTTGTCAGCAGGATAACTCAAAAAGTACGGAACGGATTCGGATGAAACTTTGTGGAGTTGTTGGAAAACGCCAAAAGAAACAAGTGATTAAATTTTTGAATCTCTGAGTGCAGAATTAAGATGCAAAATGAGCTAAATACTAATAAATATTTAAAGTTAACCTACTCTGCCAATAGATGTCGCTGTGCTGTGAAATCGGGTGCCGGGAGCGTCTTACTCTCGGAATTTCCGTCGAGAGGAATCCTCCCCCGTCCCTCTACGCCACCCCAATCGTGAAAAATCCGCCTCGGAAGGCTCATAAGGACCCCGTGACGGCGGAGGTTTGCACTCTCTGAGTGTATAAATGCCTCTAGTTTGATTATAATTTTATATTGTATTATATATATATATAAATGATACAATTTCTACGACATTTTTGTTTCTCTTTTCCGTTGTCAAAAAAAAATAAAAATATAAACATCGTCCCTTTAAATTTATATCCTCCATTCTTAGAGTGTGTGGTTTGATTATTATGATTTATCTCCTTTCATTTCAGGAGTATAAAAAAGAAAGGAGCGTGTTTTTCCTGAGTGAATGAAGGAAATTCGAAGTAGAAAGTAAAGGAAGTAGTGCCGACGATGATCTGGCCAGGGAAAACATAAATTAAATCCAAGGCGTTGCATGCTGTCACTTAAATGTGTTTTATGTGCCTTGTCGCTGAGCATCATCATAAATGTAATTAGAACATCTGGAGGAGGAGGAGGAGGATACATCCATTTTTAATCAACTCAAATAATAATGATGATTATAAAGATATTTTATGAGGGTTTTCCACGCCCATTAAAAAATTGAGGTTGGATAATAACAATGAATAATAATATGAACGAAATTACATTATTGAGTTTGATTATATCATGATGATTATATAGGTACACTGGAAAGCAAGAAAAAGAAATGGGACGAGTTTGTTCGAATTTTAAAGCAAGATAACAAAATATCTTTTTTATGGCCCATATTGTTCGATATAATTGCAGCTTCTGACAGGATATAAATAAACATTATAGCATTAAAAGTAGTCACTCGAACTTAGGATCTTATCAATGAGGTAGATCAAAATGACCATCCCCTCTCGGGATTCGAACCTACGCCCCCATATTGCGAGTTGAACACGCCAAAATTACACGATTCCACCCAACACCGATGATTCGTGGATAAGTGCCGGGAAGGTTATCAAGTTTATCCCTTCAAAGTCAAAGAGATATTTTAAATAATTTTGAAAAGAATAATGCAACATTTAAGTAATCAGCTAATGTGATATTTTTATTGTAACGCCTTTTATTTAGACATTTTATTATAAACTATAATGTTTATTTTATTTATATATACTTTTTATATAACCATTTAAATAATAAAGGAGATTTGAAACAAAATATTTTTAAACATCCTGAGTGAGAATTGTGTCCATTCCCCCTCTATTACTCGGAAATATATAATATAATATGTTATTTTGCTATTTTAGTAAATACATATATTAAGGGTAAAGATTATTGTGTTGCAGTTTCTTTTACAGCCTCTGTTGTAACCTATAGCATTTAGAAAAATAGTTATGTCACCTCCCATTACATCAGGCTATAATATACAAACTTGTTCTTTACATGAATGTGATTTATAGATGGGCAACCAAAAATTTGAATGTTCTCTTATATAAAACAATAATTGATTTTTTTAAATGTATATTCTTGTATCGAAAAAAGTTGTATCATCGACGACTAATTTAGTAAATACGGCTCTCAAACTAATATTAATTATAAGGATGGTGTGACGATAAACCTTACGAAAGGTTTTATTAACATTATTAAAAGAAATATTGAAATTTTAAGCAATCTCAATTACCCTTTTAAAAAAATTATAGATCTTGTCCATGATAGCTTTGTAAAATAACAGATATTATATAATTTTAGATATATTTTCCGCCTATATATAATGTATTTCAACATATATTATTCCCTATTAAAATTGAGGGATCTATACATCAATAAGCACACTTATTGTATCGTTTTCATTTAATTTCTTTAAAAAGCTTCTTATCAAATGACCAACATTTCATAATTTATAAAAATGAAGAGCTCATATAGGAAAAACAGTGATGCATATGTTATGATAATAATGGTATGGCGTCATTTTATATTCCAAAAAGTTGATATCAGAAGTAATACTTCACATTGAAATTTGTTTGCCCTATAGTATTTACAAATATACTAGCAAGTCCACAGAAAACCTCTTTTTTAGCAATTATTTCAAAAAGTTTTTTAATTAGAGTAGTAAGAAATACAATATATTAAATGTTATTCGTAATAAAACCTATTTTCATACCTTTTCCCTCAAGCTTTTGTTAGAGTCTCATAAAATATTCAGTCGATCATGGGGGATTAAATGGATCTAAAACATTTTTATAATGCTATGAAACTACTCTTCCAAAGTAAAAAAAGAAGTATTTTTATGTAGAAAATGCAAAAACGAACCATTTAGGTAAAATATTGAATAAACTTTAATCTGTTGTAGAGTATGATTAAGGTATAGCTTTCTACTTAACATGAATGATACATGTTACGCATTGTTCAATGTCGGAACTCTTTATGTCGCTTTAGTTACAATTTAAAAAATAACGTATATATATATTGTTTGTTTGTTTAGCTCCTAGAATAGACCCACCTCACCGGAACCTAATCCAGTATCAGCTGGTAGTGACCTATCTAGTAGCTTTTTTCTTTATTAATAAAAATACCATTAATAGTGCATAAATATTTAGATAACTTAAAAATATAATCCTCCAGAGACAATCTCCGTTCCCGATATTTCCCTCGAGTTGTCTCATCTTCTGTCGTGTGAGAGGACAATTGTAGATGAGGTAATATGGAGTTTCTCGTCGTCGTTACAGAGCCGGCAAGTTGGGCTGTCAGCCTTCCCCATCTTTGAGAGATGCCGATTTAGATTCCAACAATGACAGAGATTGGCTTCTCTTGAAACTGAATATCTTTTTCCAACATAGGGCTCTGTGATGAGCAGTTTCGTTTGACGACAACACTTCATTCTTTGCCATGCAATTCGTCATTCGCCATATATATATATATATATATATATATATATAATATATATATATATATATATATATATATATATATAATATATCTATATAACTTACGTTAAAATATGATACTAATATCGATAGTTCGTTATTCATAAAAAATGAAGTGTAAGGTAATAAATAAAGAGATCTTCTTCTATGTTTGAAATTGTAATAAAATACACATTGTTATATAAATATGGGATGAATCAAGGGGCAAAAGAACTCCACATTGAATGAATAAGATTGTCAAATTGCCACGGAGAGTTCAAAGCATAGTGCACAAAAGGATCTTACTAAATCAGTATATGCTATCCAATATGTTCTTATACTCTCCATGAAAGAGTGATGAAAAATCAGGTTTACAATGAAGAGATACCGCCATTCAAATCAATTTTTCAGCAAACCACTAAATGCAAAAAAAATAAAAGTATATTCTTATCATGAGGATTATAGTAGTTATGATGAGCTTAAGACGACTGACTCCTCAACAAAATTTTAAAAACTAATATTCCGATTGGTCGACTATTAGATAACAGTGAGGAAATTCATTTAACTGTGAGCTCACATTACAGAAAATTTTAAAAGTGAAGAAGCTCTCTCTGTTTAAAAAAAACAATAGAAGAAAGTATTTTATCTACGAATCGTAGAAGAAATGGGCGTTTTACACGACAAGGACTGGAGAATATTTTATACATCCTCCGAGTTTTACAATTGGTTCCATATGGGTACTCCTTTAACGAATTCAGATTTGGAACTATTTTCTTCCTTTTTAGCTTCAATACAAAGAATCATATGGACGGTTCTGCCTAATTTCTTTTCTGATACTGTTGTGGATGTAATATATGAAAATAGGGAAAAATAACCTTTTCTCAAAAAAATTGGATCTCCTGTTGCATTAGAGAGAATCGCTTTATCTCAAAATATTCTAACACTCCATGACCTGAGATCGGCTCCTGTCTTCAATGTAGGTAGGTTTCGATTTCCTTTAGAACGTTCATGCAATGATTTTAGTCTGTCCAAGCCTTGGTTTTTAAAATTTTATTCCCATAGTGAAGATTCCTTTGGATCTATATCAGAGAGCTTCATACAATTGCTTGATCTCCCTCAATCATGGAAACAGAGGATTTTTCGGTCGACGTGTGGTATAATTGATAGTGCCAAATTTACAGCTCAGTTTCAGATTTCAGCTCGTTTACTTAGATTTTATTACCCTTGCAATAACTGTGGGGCTTTATTCAACTCAATCATTCATGCCTTTTCTGAATGTCCTGTTCTTATGGTAGTCAAGCGTTTTATTCAAATATATGTGTGCGAAAATGAAATAATTACCTCAAATCTTATAAAAGCCTTTATTTTGTTTGGTGTTTATAAACGTAAATATAATGCCCCCCCCCCCCTATCCAAAAAGCTATTGACACAGCACTTTTAAAAATAAAATCGTTAGTTGCATAAAAAATTACGACAAACTCTTTCATCGAGGTCGAGGACCTAAGGGCAATAATCATTGGAGCCGCCGCCCGCTACTCAGCTCTGCTAATTAAGATTCCGAACGCAACATCAGTTGATTGGAAATGGGCTGGAAATGTCGTCCGATTCGTACCATCGAGATCAATTCATTTTTTAAATCAGCCAAGAGGATCTTAAGAAAATATCGGCGTTTTTTAAGGAACAAATAAATTTGTCATTTTATATTTAGGTCATCACTTTTTAACAGTAAATTTGAACTATAACGTTCATTTATGTTTTTACGCAACTGTTGAAGAGAGTTTTATTTTATATATATTTATTTGTATTTTAGTGTAGTTTGTATTACACTGTATTGTTTGTTACAAATATAAAATAAAACTTCGTGACCAAAAAAAAAAAAAAAAAAAGTATTATGAAGACTTAAAAATAATTTTTATACAAAATTTATTTGACTAAAAAAGCAAAAAAAATCAAAGAAATATAAATCTTACAAAGGTTATATTAAATTCATTTATATGTTATGAAAATATTTTTGTATCAAGTATTGTATTTTAATTGTACTTTGCTATAACCTTGACTATATGAAGCCTAATAAATGTTTATTTTGAGGAAAGTATATATAATTTATTAAGATGTAAAATGCGTTTCTAATTGCAGTCCCTTTCTAATTACTATTTGTTATGTGCAAATCGAAATGTAAATACTTAGAAAGCTCAGGAGGAATTTGAAAATATATATGCTTTTTTCTCTGTATATATTAACAAGTCTTGAGGAATATTTCTTAGCATAGGCCTCTATTAGGGTAATTCTTATTTCACGTTTTGCGGATTTGAGAGTCGAGCTCCCCCTAGGATTTTACTTAAAAATTTACTACATAAGTTTACTAAATAACTTCAGGGCCCATTGAGCGGGTACTTCCCATTATTCGATTTCGTTCAAACTTTCACAAGATGATATCTATGCACTAAAGTAAAATTCTAGGGGGACTTCGACTCTCAAATCCGAAACACGTGAAATAAGAATCACCCTAGCCTCTATATACATTAGAAATAGATAATTTTCATCCAGAAGGATATCAGTAGATTTTCTTAGGATTTAAATCATTTATTTTATGAATGAGTAAGCTATTTATTTTGATATATATGAATTAAATACAGAAAAAAATTATATTTTACTTTGTAGAACCAAAAGATCTTACACAAATATCATACACATAATCCCTAACTCATTTTTAAGAGTACATATTAATGGAATGATTATAAGAATGGAAATTTTGATAGAAGTTTTACAGGTATTTTAAATTGACCAATCTAAACTTTTCAGCTGTTCTTTAAAGAATATTTTTAATCATATAAATTCTCACTATCAAAATTTAAATGTAAAATACTTCTATTAGTGTAAAATAATATATATTAATTAATAGTAGTATCGAACTTTATCCCGTTTACTCAATTTCAAAAAAATATCCATGAAAAGTTTTTATTATTAGTTTGGGTAATTAAAAAAACAGCCGAACTTTTTTTTTGTTTTTTTGCCTATATGGTTCGATAGAATTGCATCCGACAGGATATAAATAAGCATTATAGCATTAAAATTAGTCTATCGAACCTAGGATCTTATCAATGAGGTAGACCAAAAATGACCATCCTCTCTCGGGAGTATTCGAACCTGCGCCCCCAACTTTGAGAGTTGAACACGCCTTAACACGCACGGCTATCGCACCCCTTTTTTATTTTGCCTATATAGTTAGAAAGAATTGCAACCGTTAGGATATAAATAAGCATTATAGCATTATTGTTTTTTAGGTAAGATGTTTATTTATTAGCTAAAATCTATACAGTGTAAAAATATAAGAATACACTAGAAAGTAGGAATTAAAAAAACACAATCTTAAGACAGTTACGTTAAAAACAAAACATAATTGAACATTATAATTCAAAATTACTGTTGAAAGATAAACCATAATATAAAATGAATTATTAAAAGTTATTTCTTATTCAATATAAAACTTGTTTTAGCGGGCATCTTTATATAGCAGTCACTCGTCCATAACGGCCACCCAATTTTTCCGCACAGAAGAAAAATATTACTTAAACAAAACCTATATAGTGATCACTCTAACGATAAATTTTGGGTTTACTTGATTGGCCGCTCAAGACAAATTTAATTATATTATAATTATAAAGAAGAATAAGATTTTTATTTAAAAAAATTCGAGTTATTTTGAAATTTTTTATTTTGTAAATATTCTCTTGAAGGGAAAGTAAAACAACGAAAACAACTCCGAACACACATTATTTGAAGCAGAACGGTGAAATGCTGTTACATCACCTATATTATTAATAATAATAATTAAAAATATTTGAGAAAAACGTTTCATTTGCCTTACATAAATTAAACAAACTCGCATATTTGTTCGCCCTTCGGGTATGGGTAGTTTTGGAGCTAGTTTGTGAGTGAAAGAGACCTTAAAGAATATAATAGAAGAGGCAAAAGTTCAGTGTTTTGAAGCTTATCAAGCTCAATTCTCTACCTCCTTGATCATAATTTATGACATTTTTTACCATTTCTGGTCCCATCACTTTGCAAATAGTTTTATTAGGTCCTCATTGACCCAAGGATTCCATAGGTACCTTCAAAGTTCAAATCTGACCATAAATGTGGGAGGAAATAGCGTGCGGACATACAGACGGACGGACGGACAGAGATTGGTGAATTATTATATAGATATGGGGCTGTCAAAAAATCCTATTGGATTGTTGCTTAATATCTTGTTTTCTAGAAAACAAGGAACATTTACATGAGAAGTAACTGAGGGTCTTTATTTATTTTATATACATTACATTACCATGACGGATTTTAACTTCAAAGTTTCGTATGACTAAACTGACCCTTAACAATACAGTGTAAATAAATAAGAATCCCTGCGATGGCTCAGGTCTAGTGTTGTGTCTGTCCTTATCAAGGACCGAAGACTGCAGTTCGGTCCGGTCCCATTCGGTCCAGTCCATTCCTTCTTGTCGGTCCTTAGAAAAGGAAAATGTGTTTTTTTTTACGTCGTAGCCTACGTCATGTTGTCAACATCTCTTAATGCTATGAAAAGAAAAAATCCTTTATATGTGGAAAGTAATATCTTCAATGAGCTGATGACAAATATAACATTTTTTACTTATGTTATTGATAAATACTAATTATTGATTATTATTACAACAATAACTATTCGATGTTTATGGCAATACTTGAACATTAGCCTATAGTGGTTTAAACGGAAGGATTTTGAATTAATTATTATTCAAATTGTATAATATAAATATTACCAGCAATATCTTCCTGTGTCAATAACATTGAGCTATGCACTGAGTCCCTTTATAAAGTCATAAAGAAGGCGCTAGATATCGCTTGCCCGCTAAAAAAAACTACTAAAGCAAAATCAGTGCCTTGGTGGACTAAACACCTTGCTGGTCTGAGGCACAAGCTTAGAAAACTCGAACCAAAGCTAACCTCAGTTCTCACAGAGAGAGAGAGTTATCTAATTGCAAAAACGAATATCGTGCATAGCTAAGAAAAGAATAAAGAGAATCCTGGAGGATTTTTTGCAGTAAAACTGAGGGTTCCAAAGACATTGCAAGACTTATCAAAATTCAAAAACCAAATGCTAACTCAATTGGTCTTATAAAGACTGATCGAGGCTATGCACAAGCACCAGCTGAATCTCTTGCAATACTTATGGAAACCCACTTCCCAGATTGCAGGGTCGACTCTGTCATGGAAAAAGCCACAGATACCACCAGTTTTGAAATCGACTTTGTGGATTATGGCAAAGTGCGAGAATCTTTTAACTCTTTTGGAGCCTACAAAAGTGCAGCAGCTTGGAGAAAACATCCTTCGGTACATTGTAGAACTCTATAAGGTGATTATTAGCACTGGCTATACCCCAAATTCCTGGAGGGAAATGAAGGTTACATTTTTGCCCAAGCCTGGCAAAGATGACTATAGCTCAGCAAAGTCCTTCAGAGCAATAACCCTTTCCAAAAAATTTCTCAAAGGTCTTGAAAGAATTGTTCAGATGAAAATAGAAGAAATTATTCCAACGTTATATTCCCAACATACCTACACTAAGGGTTATCATCCGAGACGGCTCTGTCACAGGTAACGGATACCATCGAAAATGCTATATTTCAACAACAATGTACACTAGCAGTCAGCTTTGATTGCACTGGTGCATTTGATTACATCCAATACCAATCAGCAAACAATGCAATGGAAAAACTAGGAGTACCTAATAGTATTATATCATGGTATAGATATCTTCTCAACACTCGGAAAGTCAAAGCAGATCTTAAAGGAGAGCAGATATGCATCAGGCCAACGCGTGGTAGTCCATAAGGATGTGTACTTTCACCCATTATATGGAACATGATCATGGATACCCTTCTGACCAAATTTAAAACAGGAACCATCAAGGCAGTAGGCTACGCGGATGATATCATCTTATTAGCAAACGGAAATCATCCTCATACTCTTATCAATATAATGCAATCAGCAATAAATACAGTTCTAGATTGGGGGAAAACGAATGGTCTAACCTTTAATGCTACTAAATCCAATGCAATTATTTTCTCAAAAGCCTACAAGTTGAGATCCAAACATTTTCCACGATTAAAAATGGATAGTAAAGAAATGGTACTCTCAACGCAAATGAGGTACTTGGGCATTTTATGTGACCAAGGACTTACTTGGACGGGCCACCTGAAAGAAAAAGCTGCCAAATGTAGTCGACTATGGAATATAGCTAAGGCAGTCATAGGACAGAAATGGGGCTTGACGTCTGACAAAGTTCTGTGGCTATATGAAGCAATGGTCAGACCAATTATAGCCTATGGATGCTTAATATGGGGCCATGAAGTCAGGGAGTGTAAAGAAATCATACGCAGAGGAAAGAACGAAGAAAACATATATATTGAATGGTGCAGAGGACACAATGACATCACAGGAAATGAATTTGCAGACTACCTTGCAAAAAGTGGCGCACAAAGCAACAACCGAAAATTTGTTGGTGTGCCCCCAAGTTATATCAAGAAAACAATAAATTATTATTTTTTATAAACGATGGTGTGAACGATATAAAGATAGTCTTGACATGAAACACACACATCTTATGTTAAAAACCAAGGTCAAAGGTTGTCAAACTTCACCGTGAAGACCTGAAACAACTTATTCAAGCCTACACAGGACATGGACCATTTCTCTCCCACCTAAGCAAATGGAAGAAAACAAGTGCAACCTGTGATCTTTGCAGGGAAGAGCCACAGACTGCAGACCACCTGATCAACAGATGCCCTGCTCTGTCCCTTGAAAGGCATGAAGTGTCTCAAGAAGAAGATTCGGACATCCAAATTCTAAAAAAATGTAATTGCAAAAAAATGGAAAATATTTTTGTAAATAATTTCAGTATTTAAGAAGGAATTCATTTTGCTGTTGTAACATAGATACCCCATTGTGTGGTTGTGTTCTTTACCTTAGTGTCTATTGTTTGTATGTACTATTGTAATCGGCAATAAATTTCTAACTAACAAAAAAAAATATATATATATAAATATTATGAACCCCTTTTGTTGCTTTTGAATTAACGCCCAGTATAATATAATATATACATATGGTATTAGCAATTAGAACGTATAAAATAAATGCTCTTTCAACATTTTATGAAAAAATAAAGGACTGACAAAAGACAATTTCAAGGACCGACGGTCTTAAAGACCGATCTCAAGGACTGACGGCCCTAGAGACCGGTCCCAAGGACCGACAGTCTTAAGAACCGATTCCAAGGACCGACGGTCCCAAGGACCAATAGGACCGGTCCTAAGACTGGACCGGACCGAATAAATTGGGACCGACACAACACTACTCAGGTCATTCGCGCATGTTCAACTCTCATTGTTAGGGGCACAGGTTCGACGAATCCCGAGAGGGGAAGGTCAATTTTGATCAACCTCATTGATAAGACCCTAGGTTCCATAGACTAATTTTATCACTGCAATGCTTATTATATCAACATGAATGCAATACTATCGAATCAAATAAGCAAACAAAAATAATAATGTTGATCCAACAAAGTAAGTGGAAGCCAAAGTTGCTAACCTTATCCCACAATTGCAAAATGTAAAATAGTATTAGTTGACATATTAAATTGCTTCGATCTTATTGAGAAAATATGATGCAAATCTTCTTTTAAAAAGTTGTTCCTGTTGTAGAATATCGTCACTAGAGGCTTGAGAGGATCAGTTAACTCTTGAATACGTAGAATATATAAATATTTTTGGGTTATATCATAGTTTTTGCTGATGAACAAACTTATACTGTGGATCCGAATCTTGATATTTCCTGACATATTCCTGGATGCCACCTTCGTATAGTTGCAGGGAACAGTAAATCTGTAAATGAAAATTTCCTGCAGAATAATTGCCCGCAGGGATAATCGCTCGCAATTCAAAATAAGGAATTCCTTGGATGAAGCCTCTTTATCAATATTAAAAGAATGCTCTAAGCGTTAATCTTTAACATACTGCAGCTTCTAACCGACCGTCAATGGACCCTGACGTTCCGCCAGTCACACATATTGCATATTAGGGGTTTAAACCCACAAAAATGTATTCTTAGGGTCTGCATCAAAGGATGAAAAAATTAAACGGCAATTCATAACCGCTATTGGCATATATATTAGAGGAATATTTTAACAATACTAATAACCATATGATATTAAGTTATATGCATAATCGAATAATATACAAAAAAGCCATATCCATAAAGCATTGCCACCAAATCAGTATGTCAATGTCAAATACATTTAAATAATGAGTTCGAGAAATCATTCAGGGAAATGAATAGTCAGCAAATGTTTATATATAATTTATTTAGTGCCTTGAAACTAACTTTTTTTCGCTAATATTTTTATGTATAACGTTAATGTGCATGTACTAAGTTTCTTTTGGTTGTAACTTAAACGTAACAGGCCGTTTCATACATTTTTCTGTGAAGAGTTTTTTTATTGTATTGATAGTAAAAATCGGATCATGATTTTTTTAAATTAGTTTATTGAAAAAGTATTTATGAGTAATTTGTTCAGTAACTACAGTGGTAATTTTTTTGAATGCTTTTTATGTTTTGAAGTATAAATTAAAACAACTTTTTAATTATGTTATAGTTTGCATATAATTATAGAAGTTTGTCAGTTTAGAACTGTAGTTTATTTTCCCTAAAACGGATATAGCATAAGGAATGTACAACTATTTCTTAATAGGGTTAATGTATATTCATTTTTATAGTTTTGTGAATCCCTCAATCATGAAAAGAAACTTGCAGCAAATTATGATAATTTAATTTCATAATGCGAATGGATAATACTATTAGTACATTTATTTACATGTTTTAGTGAAGTATGTGCTTTAGATAATGTTTCACGTATTTTTTATTTGTCAACCAATTTACAAGATTTACCATTACCAACCGCTATTCAGTAGGAATTATTCCTTCAAAATTTATCTAATATAATATGATATTTTTTCTTTTGTTTTAAAATTAAATAGAATATAAGCGAAAGCTTAATATCATGTATATAAAAATAACCATCCTCTACAACAGTTTGTTATTAAATAAAAACAATTGTTTCATTCACTCACGATCAAATATAACAATCAAAATCATTGAATGCATGTATAAAAGTGTCTATTAATAATTTGTCTGTTAGTAAAAGTTCATAACAATGTTTTGCATTGTGTCGGCTTAATCAAGAAATACTAAATACATGGAATACTCTCTCTCTTCTTTCCTCCTTTTTTCATACGTAGGTAGGGAAACGTTTATGTATATAAAATGGTGTTTGGTACAATAAAAACACTTTTTATCTTATTAACAATGAACTTCTTTTAATAAAAATCATTTTTTACAAAACAACTTTTATTCGGAGCATTTTTTATAATTTTTGTTTCACAAATTGACAACTTAGATAAAATTAATTCTTCTTTTTTACAATGGATTTTGCTGTTACAATCGCTAGCTGGCTAGTTCTTTGCAAATAAATTATAAAACATTGTACATATTCTTACAAAATGGGTTCCAATGGCATGGTGGTTAGGACATTAATTGTATCCCTATCTACGTATTAGCATAAAAAAGAACATATTCCATGTATCTAGTATTCCTTGGCTTAATGCACTTCACAATAAATGTCAGAATAAAAAAATTACACTATTATAAGCTCTTGTTTATTTTTTTGAAAAAAGAAAAATATTTTTCATATGGTCGAACGTGTATATAAATACACACACGAAGTATGACCCCGTGGGTGCAGCGAAATCATATACATCAAGTAAAAATTCTTATATAATATGTATTAAAATGATTGACATGATTTCTTAACAAAATAAAGGAAATTGTCGTTCTCGGCAATAATAATAATAAGAAGATAAATCAAAAAGCATACTAAAGAAGGTTATGCCTCATGTATGAATATGATACATATAATCTCAATTTGTTAGTCCTTTTTCTAAAGAATAAAAAGCAATAATGATTCTTTGTCTCTTAAGTATAACAATAAAAATCTAAAAATGAATGTTTGAAAATGAATCATAATATATTTTGTTTGTGGTTTTATACCTTAATGGTTCCTTTTTTGCTCCAGAAGCTCAGTGTCAGCTCCAATGACCTCCCGTCATATTTATCCAAGTTCATGACGACCTTTCCCTTCATATCCCGTCCGATCTTGTCCAGTATGACGAGGCCGCCTCGTAGCTTCTCCGTGTTGAGTGCTTGGCATTCATATGAGCCAGGACTTCCTCAGCGAGGCATCATAACCCTTCTTCAAGCAAACGTAGCCCCGAGGAACCTCGCCGATCCCTTCCACCACGATGCCGCGAACCGTCGCATCGTCCACAGCCGGATGAGACTTTAGGTAGGACTCAAGTGTCTAATAAGATTGAGATATTACTTTATGTTGGTTTCTTTTATGTAGCACATCATATATATATATATAAATATAATATATATATATATTTATTTATATATATATATAATTTCTGTGAAACTAAACAAACCAAGTTAGTTCTTACTTGTGTTTCAACACTGATTTGAAGCCAGTAAGTTAGTTTATTCTCAGAGAAAATCTCAAGAGGATTAGTGTTTCTGCGACTGATCCTCTTCTTGATCCTCTAGCGCGGACATCCGGCGCGCGACTTTCCTGGAGCGAGGATCCGATTTCAGTAGCATTCCCTCGGCATCAGACAAATGTTCTGCCTAAAAAAATATGAAAATATAGGTTTACTTTCATGTATCTTATGTTAATTTCCTTTCAAATTTGAAAAAATCAATAAATCAAATTACTTCATGCTGCTATAGATTTGAATATATTCAAAGGTAAATAGTTTTAAATGTAAGTCATTGATTGATTGAAATAATATATAAAATCCAGGAATTTTCTGTCAAACTACCAATCGTTTAAAAAATATGATCCTTCTTTTTGGATTTGTAGGTATGGCTTTTTTTCTTTAAAAAATAGTCGCTTTTAACGGTATAATCTAAAGATTAATCATTAATAAACCTGACAAAAATAATGGCGACCATAAATTTTCAAGGCAATTAAAAAATATTTTTGGAATGTAACCAATAAAAAAGTTATATCGATTTGATATACATACTACAACATTCATTCATTAATATTCTCTCTTGATGGTTACCTCTTATCAACTACATGTACCACAAAATTCTTTGTTTTCGACTGGGTCCTTCAAAAAATAAAAAATAAATATTATTATATTATCTTTCCACGAATTGAACTGACTTCAAAGTATTTATTAATTAGAGATACCTGATTGAGTTGCCATGGAGAAAAAATGTTTCTTTTGATCAAAATTCAAAGCTTGAAAGTAAAGTAGCGCATGCATAACATAAATTCTTCTTTTTTACCAAATGGAATTAGCCAAAAGTTTAGTTTTTCTTGTGTCCGTAAAGGGCGCTTTGATGCTATAGCTCTTTGAAAATAATAACAAAGTCCTTTTATTATTTATATTTTGGAGACGTTTTTATCTTGATATATTTCAAATCATCAAACTTAATCCCTTTAAACCGATTTAATTAGGACTGTGACGTAATTTCATAACTAGCGACATCTAACGTTAATGAAATAACCAAAATGTTGGCCAATTTTTTTTGTTTACTTTTTCCTTGCATGCGCTACTTTAGTTTAACGCTTTACAAAATACGAAAAAGGACTCAAATATAAAAATCTTCCAATTTTTCATTTTTAGATCCAGGGATATATATTCAATATTAAATATCCAACATAATTTAACGGCAATACATTTCTCGTAGGCTACAGTTATGCTTGTATAAATAACTTTTGGCATATGGTTATTAAATTTTTCTTGTGATCCATTAAGCCAGTGGTACTATAAAAATAAATGTTTATATCAAATAAAAATACAAGCACTGATAACCATTTTCCACTTCAAATAGCAAACAATGTTTTTTGGCCTATATAGCTCGATCTAGGATCATAAGATTGATTGTTATTGACTTCCCCCTCTGACTTTTGATCTGAATATTTGAGTTGAACGAACAGATTTTTCATGCTCCCTTTTTAATGATATTTTTTTTTATATTTTAACGAATAAATTTGGAAATTTAAATTGAAAGATAATGCATCCATACATAAAACTACTTATATATACATAAATATATATCAGGAGAAACGACCGCGACACTTTTTTTGCCGAGACCCGGGTTCGGGCCGGGACTTAAGTTTTCCAAACTCTGCTTGGGCTTCAGTATATTTTTATTCTCATCATTCTGTAAGTGACGACGGTTTTTTTTAAAGAGATTCCCAAAAAGAAAGTGTCGATCTTTTCTTTTTAGTAAAAAAAATCTGGAAATAAGTGACAACGTTTTTTTTAGAAAATAATTCCTAAAAAGTCCCGGCCGGTTATTTTTAGACACCGGGAATTCTGTACTTAACCAAGAGAGGCCATTGCTTAATAAATTTGATTGAAGACCTTCTATATCTGTTTCGTAGAGCTTCTACTCCATATTCCTCACGTCTTCTCTCCATCTGGCCAATAAAGAATTTATTTGCTCCCCTTTCGAGTAAGCTGTTCCGAATCTTACTGTTTTCGATCATTGAATAAAGTTATAAAAAACTGTTCCTTGGCCCAATTTCCCTTCTTCCGAAACTAACCTTGCGTAGGATACTCCTCCTCTCCCAGACATTCGTTTATGGTAAAAACATTTCTGCGTTATAAATATCCCCCCATGCAAACAAAAAACAAACAGGACCCGGGCCGGGTACCCGTTTCCTAATAAATAAATATATATATATATATCATGATGTATATATATATACGAGTATATAACAATTATAATATAAGTAATGAACTCCATAAAATTAAAACCTGGGATCGTGTTAGTCCAGTGCAATTGCGCTCGACTCCCAATAGAGGAAAGCCAATTTTTGTAAACATCATTGAAAAGATGATAGGTTCCATAATATAATTTAAAGATTTAATATTGATGTATATCCTCAGGGATACAATTCTGTCGTTCTAAATAGACAAAAAATGGTTTATAAATATACACAACTTTGTTTTTTAGTATTTTTTCCTATTGGCTGACACCATTGAGGTTCTAAAATGTATTATTAGTTTTTTATTTAAGGACTGATCTATAAATCAAGGATTTATGGAAATACAAAGTTTCTTGTGTGGTGTTCATCTTTGAGGTTTTTATTTTCTTCCCCTTCTACCCCGAAAAGTTATATACAACCAAGACATACATTCAAAGACTAACAAAGAAGGAAGAAGCTTGAGGATTTGAATGAGGGGGGTGCCTTTTCCTTTCATGACCATGGGTTTGACAAAGAGGGAGTTCAAAAGGAATCCTTTGTTATACAACAAAAAAAAGGGGGGGGGGGCTAAAAGATTTTGTTTTCATAGCATATTTTATACTCTTGATGTGTCCTATCTATCAACATATCCTGTGCGCACTGAGGGAGAATAATATATATTTATAAAGTCAGACAGTTGTCACCTATGTATATTTTTGAAACAGATCAAAACTATAGATTAATGTAATACTTAACTAAGCAATTAGTTAATAGATAGTTATTTATTTAAAAAATTGTGTTATAGTTAATTAGTTATTAGGTAGTAGATTTATAAGTAATGTTACTTTGGAATTTAGAACTCTTCAAATATATAATCGCAGTCCTGCATATAAAAATAGAAACATGATGATACAGTAATTAAAGTATTCTATATTTTTATCTATTTGGTTCGTGTGAATATGAAAAGCAATATAATAGTTAAAGTATATATAAAATATTTGAATCAATGATGAAGCTCACGGTCCTTTTTAATGTATACAATTGAATCATATGTCCTATATGTATATGCCAAACTGGCAATACCTTATTTAAAACAATAGTAAAGCTCTGTTTTTTAAATAGACATCGACAGCCAGACAAAGAATATAAAAAAAGTATAATTCCAAATGACACAAAGACACGTAAAAGATCGAGATTCAATACATAAAAGACAATAATTCAATACTTCGTAAACAAAAAGCTCAAAACATAAAAGGAAAAATTTCATGACTTATAGAATTAAAATCAATTCATATAAGACAAAAAATAAAAACACGAAAAAAATATTATATTGATAAATAATTCAATCACTTTTAAAGTCTTTCGATAGGGCCTAAGCATTTCTTAAGCACCCCTGATATCCCTATTTCAAGCAAATCTTTTTGTGTAGAGTATGGTTATGTTTTTGTGATTATAGAATGGATTATGCATTCATATTTTCCATAATAAGAAAAATTATTAAATATATTCAAATCATATAAAATTGAAAAAACTAAAATTTTCGCTTAACACCTGGCACGTTTTACACCATACACAAATTCTTCCAATTGAAAAAATATTTGTTAGATGGTCTCGTCTTTCACCTAACAAACCCCTTATTTTCTCTTCTCTTCGTCAAATAACTTGACAATTACATAGTTCAAGTATTCTTTAAGAATTTGATATTTGAGCATTTTTACCAAGGATGCGAGTAAATTATTTTAATTTATTGCCATGATGATGATTTTTCGCTTGGAGATTGAGATTAAATATTTTCCTCCAATATTCGATAAAAGGATCCATGGTTTATAAATATGTGTTAGCCTGCAAGGAGAGTATAATTTTTATAGTATTTGTTTGTTGTAGATAATAGCTCAAAGTTTCACTGCAAACATAACCCTTAGAATACATTGTACGATCCAATAAGAGCTTAAGGCTCTCCAAATGAGGATAATTTTTTTTAACCAAGATGCCGCCATGATTAAGGGGATTGTTTGGCCACTTTGTAAATGAGTGTGTGTTTTTTTTTCTTTCTTTAGGAGCTTCAGTAAAGATGTTTCTATTTCATTAAGTTTTAGATGATAAAATAGAATTAAATGTAATTTTTTATTTAAGTGCAAAAAAAAAGAATCAATATATTTATACATCTATATTTATATTCCCTTTTATAAGAAAAGAAGAAATACTTTTTCTTACAAAAAATAAAAGTTTTCTTCCGAGAATCAATTTACTTTTGTATTCGAACATCATCTGAATACATATATAGTATTATTATTATTATTTGTTCATACAACATTCAAACAGTTCCTTTCTTTGAAAATAGTAGATAAAGTGTATCCGTACATATGAGTAAATGTTAAATGGTTCGTAAGAACAAGTAGAGTAATGTATATATATTTTTATATTGTGATAGGGAAAAAGGCGACTTTTTGTGAATTTAAGAGTGGAAGAGGATTTTCAACGCCCTTTAATGGAGGATTAGAGTGTCGTGGGGAGGGAGGGGAGGGAAGAGGGCTTTACAAGACTGTATTAGTTTGTGATTGAACCATAGAGATATAAAGAATTAGCGAGCTGATTTCCTTCAATAGCCAGAGAAACAACATTCAGCTGTTGTATTCTGTGTGTTCAAAATAAACAAAGTAATTTGACCTACGTCATCGTAAGCGATCATAGAGATAGATTTTATCTCTATGATCAGCTTACGATGACGTAGTACAAATTACTTTGTTTATATTAGACACAAAAAACCATAGAGATATAAAGATATAGAGAGCTTATTGGACTCGTCAGAGAAATACGTCATTGTATCAAGAATATAGCTGAACGATGTTTCTCTGCTATTGGAGGGAAGAGAAATACGTCATTGTGTATGATATATTCTATGATTATCTCTATGATCAGCTTACGATGACTTAGTATCAATTACTTTGTTTATAGTGGGCACACAGAATACAGCTGAACGACGATGTTTCTTTGCTACTGAAGGGAATCAGCTCTCTATATCTTATATCTCTATGAAAAAACAGATGAAGGGAATAAGCTCTCTATATCTTTTTATCTCTATGGATAGAACACACAAAGAGTGTACTGCTTTTCCCATGAAGTAGATCGGCAATGTGTGAAAAATAGTGTGTGGAATATCCATAACAACTAAAAAAATTATTACATTAAAACTTTAATCAAATTTATATGATAACAATAATGAGTTGGACGTGGACTTTGATGTAAAAAATGAAATTTCTTTGGCCTCATCAACTTATGTGTCTCTATCACTTATCTACTTTAAACACATGATTACGAAGATTGAGTATGTAAATGGCCTGATAAATGCCAAACTAGTAAACAAGAAAATTTAAATTCAATTCAGTCAACGAAATATATTGTGCTTTAATAGAATGCTTTTTCATTTCTTTCAATTGCAAATTATTAGAGGTTAAATATAATATAAGGCTCATTCGGATGCAGAATAATTCTATGGAACTCATATCCCTGTACTTTAGTATATAAATATATACTACGTAGAATACATTTGAGTGATTGATAAAAAATATTTTGTAAGAGGGAAATCAAAAATTCTCTTATTTTCTCCGCTATTTTCTCACTTGATTGCTTCCGTTCTTGGGGATATGACAGGCTTTGAGAATCAAACAAATAATTTACATAAATTGAAGCATGGCTCATTTTAGGAGGAGACATATTGAAATATTTACATGGAACAACTGATGAGAAACATTTGTTGTAAGAATTGAATTAAATTAACTACAGAGTATGACAAAATACACCACTACATTTTTTCAAATATTAAAGGGATGGGAAAAAATAAAGTGTATTTTTTATGATGATTTAATAGGTCTTATATTTTTACACTCCATTGATGTCGGGAAAAAAAAACAATAAATCAATGCATGTCTAGGCTCCAGTGGACAACAATAATAAAAATTATAGATATGAAAGGAAAACAAACATTTCTTCTTTTACAAAATCATAGCAAACCTCGATAATCTAACTCAAGTCAAGACTCGAGCTCTTCTAACTGCCTATCATTGGGTATCAAGCCTCAAGCAAAATATTTCCAATTTAATGTTACAATTTTTTTAAATATAAATCTAGAAATGCAAAAATATAATTGTGTTCATTACAAAATTCTTACTACAATTAAAACTGTAAAATTTGGTTGAAGAGTATATTTTATCAAACTTTTTTATCAGTGTTTTAAATGGCTTGTTGAAAAAAGGATTTGATTGAACGTTTTACGCACAACATATTCTGAGTCAGATATATCTTACTTCTTAGTTTAAATGACAGTAGTTCTGCTACGGTAAGTATTATATTATAAACTTTACAAATAAATGGATTTAAAATATAAGATGACTGGATTATATTATAATAATTATTATGATTACGATTTGTTATGTCTCTCACGTCACCATTATAATTTACCGTCGGTCGTCAATTGCGTTTTTTCTTTTAACCCCTTAAGTGCTTTGTATTATGTTTCTTATTTCCCCTTCGTTTAGTGATAAACTAGACTCTCATCATAACCTTACTTTTTTGCCATGTAACCTTAGGGGGGTTATAGAAACTAATATTAAGATATCATAATCTATCCCCCTGCGAAAGTTGTGTCATAAGAAAACTAAATGATCTTAGAAAAAAGGATTTTACCCACAACATTGACGAAAACTGGGATATATACTAAGACTTATTATATCCATTTATAATAAGACAACATTATAATCCTTATATAATCTTATAAATAATTCACCAATCTCTGTCCGTCCGTCCGTTTGTATGTCCGCACGCTATCTCTCCCACATTTATGGTCATATTTGAACTTTGAAGTTACTATGGAATCCTTGTCATTGGATACACCTTTTCTGATTTTACTACCTATCAGCAATCATTTTATGTCTTTGTAGTATTACTCTATAGCAGTGTGTACACATTTTTATACTTCTACGTACTTAATTATGATCAAGGAGTAGAGAATTGAGCTAGAAAAGCTTCAAAACACTGAACTTTTGCCTCCTCTCTTATATCTTTAAGGTCTGTTTCACTCACAAACTATATCCAAACCCTACCCATACCCGAAGGGCGAACATATGGGCGCCGTAGGCGCCTAAAATGCGAGTGTTAGATAATTAACTTTAAAGATCAGTTTCTATGGGTTTTATGTCTGCATTTGTGTGAATTTTAAGTATAGTTAATTCCAAACATTAGGTAATATTTTTATGATCTTCGTTTATTGAACAATAAGAATAATACTTTGGTAGGGAAGAGGACAAGCATCATCA